>JANRGW010051537.1:0-55600 GCA_024733675.1 Psilopsiagon aymara | reverse complement strand
GGTTTTTTTGGTTTTTTTTTTTTGGGGGGGAGGTTGGGGGCGGGTGGGAAAAGAAGTTCTTAATGTATTTTCTTTTATATATGCCCAATGCAAAAGCTGTAAGCAGATTTGAAATTGTGACATCTTTAGGTTAGCATTATACTTCCTACACAGTTTCTACCCCACGACTTTGCAAAGTCAGAGCAGACGATAATTGAGGTAGTTTGCAGGCAATAACAACCTGCATTTTCTCACAGGAACCTTAGTAACAGCATGACATAATGAAGGTAAAAGCAAATCGAATTAGAAAAACAGCAAACATTGTGTTTTATAACCCAAAATAAAATTCTTCGGCAGCAACTAGTCCTGTAATGTAATCCAATCTGTTTTAATACTGAGATTTTTCCAAGAAAGCAGGAAACAGTAAAGGGTAAGGCTTTCAAACCTCTGCTGTTTCGTTTACAGATCCCTTGTGTTAATTTAATGCTTCTAGGGAACTGGGGCTCTTTCTTTTTTCTCAGAATCCCTTCTCTAGGAAATACTGAGTGGTGTGGCGCTGAGAAGCAGTCATGGTTTACAACAGATAAGCCAAAGGACCTGGCTTCAAATTCCACACTTCTCTGAGAAAACAAAACACGCCAATGCGTGCTTCTCTCTAAGGCGGATAATTTCTTGCGAACAGGCTACAGAAAATTTACCTTAGAAGGAGCTTAGCAGGCAACCTTCAGGGCCTTGACTCTCCTCCTCTCCTGTCTCTCCAGTGCATGCACCAGCATCTCACAGTTCTGCGCAGCCAGGTTTTTTAAGCATAAAAGATAAATATTTACAGCTATTACTTTTGGAGCATTACCCTGAAAGTTTTTCTGGCACAAAATTCATGCTCCTGCTGGTGTGGCCATTCCAGCTGCAACCCCGGTGGATGCCTCGCCAGCCCCTTCCCGAACCCTGCCAATGCATTTTCCCCATGCTTCAAACACCCCTTCCCTCCCCACAAATGAGAGACACCCACCTGGACAACGGGATTTTGCAGCTAGGACTGATTTTGTCTGGAGGAGAACACCAGAATGAGTTGCTTGCAAAACCCCAGCCTGGCTGATGTCAGCTGCGTGCTTGTTCACAGCCCTGCTGCTGCAACATTAGAAGATGCCTGGGCAATGCATGTTTTGGCCTCTCGCTGTTTCTTTTCCTTATTTTGCTGGTTCAGAAGAAAAGGGTTTTCAGTGTGATTCCTGAAGTTACAACAGCCCTGTCTGCTGGGGTTTTGCTGGTGGTGCAGGCTTGGGGTGTAGGCTGTGGGGACTGGGCAGAGATGAGGTGCCTGCTGCTGGTCTCTATGCAGCCCCCGCCGCCTGGTCCACATGTGCTGGGGCACAAGCAGCCACTGACAGCAAGCAGGAGGAGACATCTGGAAGGGGACCATCACTGGGGACATGGCTGGGACCCACTGCTTGTCCTCAGATGAGAGGGGGGAACAGGATGCGTAGAGGAGAAGGAATAAGGGAGCACAGCAGGAACAGCTGTCTGACCCCAGCTGCCTGTCCTCCCACAGACTGAGCATGGCACATGGGGAAAACATGGGAAATTGAGGCTAGAAAGGGGAGAGGTTCCTGTCTGGTCTGCCCTTCCCCCTCTGTCTGAATCAATAATTAACACTTCATTATTAATTGGCAATAAAGTGAATTGAGTAAATTCTTGGAATTGAGACTGTTTTGCCTGCAAGAAGAAGGGGAAGCAAAACTTAATAGCATGCTTTATAAGCAGCATGCTCTTCTGTCTTCATCTGTAGCTTGCCTGGCAAGGGAGGAGATTTTCAGGAATTTTGTTCTTGTATTACAGAACATCCTGATAGACTGATTCTTTCCCTCTGGTCATTGATTTTTTTTCATTACTGTGTAAAGGCAAGGCGAATATAAAAAGCTGAGCTCTATCCTCTCCTAGACCATGAGTAGGCCAAAAGGATCTCACATTCATGTGGTGGGAGCAGAGATTTGGCAGAAGGGCACTGCTCTGCATCGTCTATTCTTGGTCCCAGTCCCACCCCTGGTGCCATACAGTTTGAGAAAGAAAATTTAGCAAACTGTTGAGGTGTGTCATTGAGACTCATATTGCCAAGACAGGGCAGGTGCAGCTCCAGTAGAATCACACTCATGGCTTAGGCTTGTGGCTGTGAAATAGGTAGTTCTTGGCATCAGCGCTGGAGTAGGATGTTGTGGGGCTCCAGAGATTTCCCAAGATCAAGGAAATATCTTGGTAATCTTTTTCAGGGACAGCTGTTACTTGAGTATAAGCAGAGGGAGACATGTCTCATACTGTAGTAGATAAAGCACTGTCCTGACTTTGTTCCCAAACGACCATTCCTGAGGTTTATGTAGGAGGGAGAGCACTGCATCCATTTTATCAGCTAGCTGAGTTTACTGTAAGGGTGGTGAGGCACTGGAATGGGTTGCCCAGGGAAGCTGTGAATGCTCCATCGCTGGCAGTGTTCAAGGCCAGGTCGGACATAGCCTTGGGTGATATGGTTTAGTATGAGGTGTCCCTGCCCATGGCAGGGGTTTGGAACTTTACAACCTTTACTATTCTATGATTCTGTGATTTGTAGTGTGCTTTAGATGAACTAGTACTGAGGAGTGATGGGAGAGAAAAAAGAGCAAATAAGTTTTGGGTTTAGAGGGTATTGACATGCTAAATACTGTGCTGCTCAGATTTGTAGCCATTTTAGAGCTTCTTGCTTCAGTTTCCTTTTGCAAATGTACTTGAATCCTGCAAAGAATTCTTGATAATGTCCAAATGTTGCCCTACCAATTATGGAGACAAACTTTGGAAAACCAATTGGTTAGTCAGAAATTTGCAAAGCAAACTTCCTTTTCCATCCCTGCTTTCCAGATTTTTCATTTGTTCTGTCATCTGGGTGAGTAAGCCGCTCGGGGTTGGCAGCATTGCACAAAGTACCGCCGATTTCTTCTAATCCATGTGTTAACTCTTTAAAACAGCATCTTGTATGTGTTTTTTTTGCGATAACAGACTTTGAGAAAAAATGAACATAAGAATAATCTAAGGATGGCCATATGAAGCCATCTGTCCATCTGTCTCAGCAACCTGTTTCTGATTGAGATCACTAGCCCAGTGGCTGAGGGAAAGCTGCAAGAACAGGACCTGCCTGTAGCAGTAGCTACCTGTCATACTCTTTGTGCAGGCTGGGGCTTGGAGGATTCATCAGCTGCAATTTGTATCTTGGTGTTGTATAGCCCTTAATGGATTTTTCTCTCTTTTATTCTGAGAATGCGTTGAGTTTGTTAAGATCTGGTGCCTGGAGATGATCTGCTTTCACATTGGGTTGCAATTGATGCGCTTCTGTTCCACAGACGTGGTTGACTTGAAGGAGAGACAGCAGTATACTCTCAGTGAGGATGTAGCCTCACTGACACTAAGAATGTCTACAAGCACAAAGGCAAGATCCAGTTCTGCATAGTGGTGTGTGCAGGAAGACCCTTTCTCCATGGGCCTCCTCTCCAACCACCATGGCTCTTCCTAGACACTAAAGTGAGCCTTTTTTGCTCCATAAAGTTACACAGTGAGAATGTTCTAGTCTGACGAATGCTTCTGGTGAAGAATAATGCCACCTGACTGCTGGAGGTGTCAGTTTGGTGTTATTTACATAAAGCCCCACACAAAGATTGAAGTATTTCCTTTTGTTGGTGTGCTATGCAAGACCAAACAGCTTCACGTGTGGAAGGGCACCTTCTCTGTCTCCTCTGTATAAAATAGTCCCCACTGGTGTTACTACAAGTGGCTGCCTTCTGGCTGGCAAAACTTCCCACATGGGTTATTTCTTTTCTGCATAGGATTAACTTGCTCTGTTTGTGTAGTTGTCCAGCAGTAATTCCATGTGCCATGATGTGGAAGTTGCTTAACGTGGGCTGTCTTCCAGATCTATTGAAAGAGCTACTCCATTTACTCTCTGCTTCAGCTCTTCACTGAATTTCTTGGCAGTCAGAAGGAAGATAATAAAACTGTGCTCTCTGCATACCAGACAGATAGAATTTGCCCTGTGTCATATTAAGTAGTGCTTATTAATTCATAGCTGCTGGGGTTTTTCTAAATGAAGATGAAAGTTTGTAGGTGTTTAATTTACAAGAGGTAGAATGGGCTTCTGTATTGCCCTATAGGTTGTAATAATAATAATAACAATCAGCAAGGAAATTAAGATAGGCCTCCCATTACAAAATATGTATTGAAACAAGACAACTTTCATGCAACTGTGGTAATCCTTGTTTTCACAAAAAATTCTGACATGCAGTGGGGTTTTCTGCTCACCCTGAGATCCTTGGGTTTTAAATTGTTTCCTTTTGTAATGTTGTTGGGAGGTACTGAAGTTGAATAAAACTAGCATTTTTGTAGAGATGCCTTAGAGTATATTCTGTGAAAAGATATTAAAGATGAAGCTAAAATGTACATTTTTACTTAAATGTTAACAGTATGACTGAATTCGACCTTTGAACTCGAAGACTAGGGGTTATTAATATGAGGGTTTGTGACTGACTGTGTGAAATGTCATTATAGTTGCATAGCCTTTCATTCACATATAATTCATTTACAAGCCAGAGCTTTGATCTTTCAGGGTGCTACATACCCGATATGCTTGATGTGTTGACTTCTGACGTAGCTGGGTTCCAGGTCATTGCATGATTTTACTTGTAAACGCGCTGCTGGGTCAGTCGCTAGACACCGGCGCAGCGGGAATAAGCCAGCGGAGCCGATGTCGATCCCCATAGTGTGATTGACTATCTGGTTGCAGTAACATGAGAAATATGAAATGAGAACCAGCCCCATTGTTCTCGGCAGTCGCCATCTCCAGGTGTGGAGGCCTGGATACGTAGGGCAAGGGAAAAAAAGGAAGATGATTATTTTACTTTTACAGCTAACAAATTAAGCAGCAAAATGAATGGTTTCCTTAAAGTTTATGGCAGATTCAGGAACTACAGTTCCAGTCCCAGTGCACTGTCCTAACCACAGATGGTTTTTCCTATCATCAATTAAACAAAATAATATGAAAGCTTTCAAGGCTGTTTCTCAGGGATACTTCAGAGCTGACAGAACTGGTCCATCTTAACCTGCAAGTGTTTTAATGTCTGGTACCTCTTTTACTTTAAAACATGCAGGAATTTAACTTCTGAGATTAAAGTCTCCTACTAGCTCACTTTTGACTTCTTCCATAGTCCCAAAAGAAGAGAGAAATTGCTGTTTCTCCTGTAGAGAGTTACTTGAGGTAGTATTTTAAAACCATCAGGGTGTGTGTTTTCTAGAAAACCTGGTAAAATAATTCTTTAAATCCCTGAGAGATGGCAACCCTATATTAGCTCTAAATGTCTCTTTTCCCTATTGTTCTTGTTTCTTTCCTTATAAATCCAGGGGCTTACTTCTCTTTAGAGAGAGGTGGCATAATGTGCTAAAAAAAAAACTTAAATCCTTTTGCAACACAGTTGTACATGTCTGTACATTAGATTCCAGTGGGCATGAAGAATAGGTATCAGATTATTTGCATTGAATTTTCTACTTGGAATCTGAAATTGGATTTGGGCAACTTTACCAAAATACATAACTCCAGGATGCATGAACTTTAAGATGTTTCCATAATTCTTCATTTTATAGTTATCAGTGTTCATAATGAATTTGCTGCAACTTATTTTAACGGCTTTCAGTGTGCGGGCTAGGATTCCAGGATACTTATTGTTTGTACATCATAAAACCACCATGCTGTCTTTCAACAGAAAGGTTTTCCTTTTAGCAGTCCTTTTAAGTACATTTCATGAAGTAACAAAGACAGCCACTAAAAGACAGCATTGAATAACTTCTGCCAAGCTTCAGTGAACAAATTTTATTTAAATTAGGAATGAAAAAGATTTTCTGAACCTTGCATTTGTTCTCTTACTGTTCCAGGCAATCTCCTCCTCCTATTCCATTTGCAAGGTGATCAAAATCCCGTTAAGTCCTTTGTCTTCACTACTGTCATTAAAAACATGGTCCAGAACCTCAGTGCAGTCAGGCTAGAAGCCTTCTGCTAACTTCAGCCTGAATTTCATGGTGGCCTGTTTATATCCACTTGTTCTTGAGTTAACATTATCATTTTGCTTAAATAGCTTTTTTACTTCCTCTGCAATATATTTATAGAAACAAATCTTGTAGCCTGCTCAGCCTACATCTTCCAAGGCTAAGTGAGCCAGGCCCCTCAGGCTCTCTTTTCCTCTAGGAAAAGCTTGTCTGTTCTCTTGACCACACCAGTAACCCTGCTCTGCGCCAGGTTGAGACCAGTTTCCTTCAGTATGAGTAATGAAAATCTTTACTCTGTGCTTCAGTTGAGCTCTTGCTTTATAGAGCAAGAGCACTGCAGTGATCTTTGCCTAGCTGAAGCGCATCTGATGCACTTTTGCTCTTTGACTTTTATGATGACATCAGGGTGACTATCTTTATGTTTTTATGGGTTTGTCTTCTTTGACATTTCTAGCTGATGAGTTTCCAGTTTATAGCAGAAATTTTGTGTTCAGTCATTTTGTTCATGACCTTGCTTTTTCAGTTTCATTTCTACAGCAGTGTTTCTTGAGCTCAGATAGTTCTTCGTATTTGATACCTCCTCAGGCCAGGTAGTTATTTAATAATGTTTTCTTTTAGTTTATGGAACTTTCCTCTCTGAAGTCCTGAACTTTTATTATAGGTATTTTGCTTATCTCTTTCTTTAGTTTAAACAAGAGCAAATGATACTCTCACAACTCATGATTAATTTTTTAATCCAATTGTATTCCAGATATTTTTGCTACTCCCACAGTCAACCCTAAGAATACTCCCAGATCCTCTTGTTTGACCAGTGTTTGGTAAAGAAATGCATATGATCTTATATCCAGAATTAACTGGACCTTGCAGTTACTAGATCCATTTGTTCTGGTGTCTGTATCCCATAATCTAAAATCTTGTTTTCTACTAGGAATTATGTCTTTTGAGTGTCAGTTAAAAATTTCTTTGGGCAAAAATGGAAGAAATCTGCTGCAAAGGAACTGAGAGTCTATTGCAGGTGTCTTTCTCCTAAATGTATCTTGTATTATCTATGCTGCTCCTTCTTATCATATTGCCATTAATCATGTTTAGTTCTTGTCCATAATTTTTGCTTTCAATTTAACCTTTCCCAGAAACAGTCATGTTCTAGTCCTGATTGCATTTTCTGTTATTCCTACAGCGTATTGCTTCACATTTTGCACCAGCAATTAAAATTCCACTTTTTCTTTTCTGGTCCATGGCCTAAATACTAGTTCACAAACATTTCACTTGTTTCTCATTGACCACATTCATTTCCCTTGCTGGATTAGGCATAGTAGTTTGTTTCTTCTCAATTGCTGCACTCTGCAGTATTGAATCTATTTTCTTTCTTAATTTTTACTCACTGACATTCCTTTGTTTTTAGCCATATCTTTTAAGTGCACAATTTTTTAGGATCATTTTAAAACCTAACTACATATCCTATATACATTGATATGCTATTCTTATTTGTAGATCCAGTCAGATGGCAGGTTTTAAGTTCTTGTTAAGGATGGTCTCCCATTGTATGTATCTTCTGCCTCGGCCTAGTGTTGGTATGAATCTAAATCTTTTCTCTTCCATGCTTTCTTCTGTCAGTGTGGCATCTTGCTCGCTGAGTTAGCTGCAGGCTCCAGTACAATGTCAGTATCCAGTCCCTTGATGTTTCTGTTATTTTCTTTTAATGCTATTTTCCTCATGTTCCCTTTCCCTCCACTGCTTGTAGGTCTCATTCTCTGCTTACGCAATCACCCTTATCTGGGAGATTTTTCATAGAATCACAGAATTGTTTAGGTTGGAAAAGAGCCTGCTTTGGACAGAAGCCAGTACCTCAGTGTCTCTCTTGCAGTGAGGGGCCCAGAACTGAACAGAGGATTCTAGATGCAACCTCACCAGTCCTGAGTACAGGGGGATGATCACTGCCCTTGCCCTGCTGGCCACACTAGTGCTGATACAGGACAGGATGCTCTTGGCTTTCTTGGCTGCCTGGGCACAAGCTGGCTCACGTTCAGTTGTCTTCCTGTGTCCTTTTCTGCCAAGCAGTTTTCCAGCCGCTCTTCCCCAAGCCTGTAGTGTTGCATGGGGCTGTTGTGACCCAAGTGCAGGACCTTGCACTTGACTCCACCTTTCTCAGTTGGCCTTGGCCCACTGATCCAGCCTGTTCAGATCCCTCTGTAGAGCCTTCCTGGCCTCAAGCAGATCAACACTCCTTGTCTACAAATTTATTGGGGGTGCACTTGAACCCCTCATCCAGATCATCAATAAAGATATTAAAAAGAGCTGGCCCCAATACTGTGCCCTAGGGAGCTGCCCGCTGACTGGATTCAACTCCATTCACCACCACTCTTTGGGCCTGTCCATTCAGCCAGTTTTTTACCCAGCAAATTGTATACCAGTCCAAGTCATGGGCAGGCAGTTTCTCCAGCAGTGTCAAAGGCTTTACTAAAGTCTGAGTAGATACCATCCACAGCCTTTCCCTGTTCCACTAAGCAGGTCACCCTGGCACAGAAGAAGAACAGGTTAGTCAAGCAGGACCTGACTTTTATAAACCCATTCTGGGTTTATAAAACTGAGCCTGATCACCTGGTTGTCCTATATGTGCTGTGTGATGGCACTTCAGATGATCTGCTCCATAATATTCCCTGGCACCAAGGTCAGACTGACATGCCTATAGTTCCCCGGATCGTCCTTCTGGCCCGTCTTATAGTCACAGTCAGGACTTTACATTTTCATCCTTTCTGAAGACTGAGGCTTTATTATTATTATTATTGTTGTTGTTGTTGATGTTGAACAGCATAATTTAAAGCTTTTGAAGAATGAGTGGATGATCCTCCCTCTACAGCAAAACCTATGTTAAATGCATATTAACATACAGAATATTAATGAATTATTTCAGTCTGACAGTTGAATAAGAGACCAAAGCCTCTGCTACAATTGCAGGTGTTTCCTGCAGCCAAGTATGAAATTAAGTAAATTTTAATTAAGTTACAGTTACTATTTATTGAGATTTTGCTGTTCCTAGGTTTTTTTCTCAGTTACTCTCACTGTTTTCCAGGAATTCTGGAACTAAGAAATGGTCTACTTAGAATCTGAAAACATAAAGCCTTCAGTTCAGTGAGTTTGTTTTTAAGTTTGGAAAGCAATGAAATAGAGGTTCCTAATTTGTTATTCTACGTGCTATTTTGTAAACTTGTTTAATAGAATTTAATTGCACTTCATGGAGCAAAAAAACCACAAACAGTAATTGCAGATGCATTCTTGCTATGTTAAATAAACAAACATTGCTCTCTGAAAGAGAGCGATTTTAATAACAAAACAGAAAGGAAGTGAGAAGTCACTAAATAATAAAAATTATTTTTTTAAAATACAGGAATTATACAATAGCTTGTTGCCATTCTTCTTTGTGCTTGAATTAAGCATCCTTGCTTTGTATTTTTACTGGCTTCTGTGAAAGTAGGAAGTTCTTTGTTTCCTATCATTTTCCTATTAATTTAGTTTTCACATTAGACATGCAAAAATTTGACCTTTCTTACATTATATTCTTTTGCTTTCCCAGCTATTTCATTAGAAATGTACTTTCTTCAGTCCTTTTCTGTATTTTCCATATTTTATCCACCCTCATCCTTCTTTTGCTCAGGGACCAAGTCCAGTGGTGCTCAGTATTTAGAGGAAACCACAGCAGTGTTTTCCTAAGACATACAGGTCCCATCCTGTTTGTGAGGAAGAGTAGAAGACATCCCTGCCATAGTCACCAGCACTGGAGGCTGTGAGCAGAAATCTATTATTAATGCCTAATATTTTAAAAATTATTTTAAATGAAAAAAAAAAAGGAGAGGGAAGGAAGGTCCAGACTGGTAAATGTGAGACACAAGCAGGTATCACATCAGCAGGATTCAAGCTGGGGTTTAGGAACTGAAATTCACATGCCCTGTCATCTCAGAATGTGTGTCTCAGCTGCCAGACTGTCTTGTTGGGTTTTAATACCCAGTAGCTCTCCTCCTTCTCTTTTTGGGATCACAATAATCACTCCTGGGAAAAGATGAAACAAGAGGCCTATGAAGTTTAATGTACCGTATGGTAAATGGGCTGGTTCCTACATAATGCAAAACAGTATAGCTCCACTAATCCTGCCTGGGATTACAACATTCTGCCATCCAGAGAAGTGAATAATGTCTTTAGTGAAAAACTCTGAGTTCAGCTTGATTGAGTGGTCAATCAAGAATACAAGTGCTCTCCCAGTAGTCACTGCACAGCAACAGCTACTTCACTTATCACAGCCCAGGTTTATTTTGTGAGTAAGAATTATTGGTGTGTGCAAAGAGGATCTTTTCCAACAGTCTGTAGGAGGAAAGCATGTCTGAACAGACAACAAGTGATAGCAAAATCAGCTCTCCCACAGTTCTTCAGAGGGCTGACCATTTCCCTTTGCACCAAACCTGGGTCTTGGCAGTTTCTTCTCCAGCAGACACAGGCTGCTAATTTGAACTCACATCTCGCTTCCCTGAAGTGGCCCTTAAATAACTAAGGCTTGGCTTTCCAAACCAATACCTACCTGTTTCTTATTCTGGTCTGCATCCTGGGATACATTGCACACTTCTCGCATTTGAGGGCAAACGCTATAGCATATACTGACTGTGTGCTGTTAACTAAACAAATCCTAAGTAAGTGGTACATATGCCTGCTTTTTTTTTGAAAATAAGAAAGGAGACTTATGCTCCAGTGATGAAATGTCTTTTAAATGTAATATAATCTGTATAACATCTTTCAAGGGAGGGGTGTGCTGGGTCTTTGAAGCTGTACCACTCCCGAGCACCTCATACAGGGCTCAGTGCTGGCTGACTTCGCCACAGCTTCATTGGACTCTCATATCCATCATGAAAATGTGGCGGTGTTCCACCCTTAGTTCAAACCACAACTTTTTCTCCCATTCAGCAATGCTGACCACAAGGGTGGATAAGATAAGCCATCCAAAATCTCATAACCCAGAGATGCCCAGAGGTTTTTCATGCTGCCAGTCCTCTGAATGGCCAGTACCACTGCCTGCAAGACTGTGTCAGTAAGTTCATCTGTCAGTCCCTTCAGCCAGTGATCCTGTTGGGAAGAGGGACCTCTTTCCTGCAGGAGAGAGGCTGATTCAAGGCTGTATAGTGTAGCTTATGTTGCACCCCAGTACAGCACTGAGAAATGATCTTCCTCTTTCTGTGCCTTTGCCTTGTTTGTGGGTATGTATGTACATATGAAGCCAGATTTATCAGAATGATTTAGCAGAATGATATATCTGGCCTCAGGGCTGTGGTGGATTCTACTGGACAGTGACACTTATGCTGGATCCTGTACTCAGCAGCAGTCTCCCCCCTCTTGGTGATATGGTGTACCGCCAGCCTCACCCAGGTACCCAGCATGGAGCATAGAGAAGAGGTGCTAATCCTCTAGAGGGGAAGTCAACAATGTAATGGATATATATATGTTTCAGTGCCTTCCTTTGAGAGCTCTCTACATTTCTCCCCAGTCATGCTTCTCTTCATGATTTCCCTCTTAGAAACCTCAAGGTGTTCATGCTTTCACTCACAGGTTTCCAAACCCTCAGTCCCTCCTATTAGACATTCTCTGGGCCCTGAGTGTGCCCAAGGCATCTGTCCTCATCTATTTCCCTTTCTGACTGCTCCTAAAAGCCTCCACTTCACTTTCTAGCATGTACAAATGCTGTCACAGTCTGGTGGATCTGCTTGCTCTTTTTTTGCATTGATTTCTGGAATTAACTAACTGTTCTACTCATGAATGCTTTTTAAGTGCTTAGGGCTCTTCCTGGGCTTCAGGAAGAAACCAGCACCTGGATTATCTCAGTGCTTGAAGCAATCTGCATAAGAAAAATCTGTTTCTTCTCACCTGAATGAGGAATATCCTCTCAAAAGAAGCTTTCCAGAGTCTCTTTGTGCATAATAAAAAATGAGCCCTCCTTTTTTCTGCTTAGCTGGAAGGAGGGCCTGGATGGTTGAGGAAAGATGTGGTCACAATCCTACATAATCCTTTCCAGCTCTTTTGAAGGAAGATCTTTGTTTTTACTTTTTCTCTCTACTTCTGTTACTGTGCCTACCACTCAGTGTCTCATCTGGGCTTGGCTTTGCTCTGCAACTTTTCCCTCTGACTCTTCCTACTCTCACATACCAGCTGCCTACCCTCTCATCCAAGCAGCTTTTCACACCGTATAATGTTTTGCTGTTCTCCTTTCCTAGTGATGCAGCACAGTGACTTGCCAAGCCAGGACACACCGCTGTCTGACAGGGAATGTGGAATATACTGGGGGAAGACAGGGCGTGTTGCATCGTGGTGTGCTGCAGGGAGCAGAGAAAAGGGAGTACGTGGGAAGAAGTGACTGGTATGGGGCTGAGAAGGTCTTCAGTTGATTGGGAAAGATGAAGGAGGAGGGAAGACAACCCAGCAAGCAGAGAAGCAGGAGAACCTGGTAACTAGTGGCCAGTGCAGCTTCAGTCTTTCATCATGGAGGCTGCCCAGCCTACCCACCTCTGGCTGTAGTCAGTTGTGTCTACATACTGCCCCCCCAGCCAGTCACTGCTAGCTGCCTTCACTGAGGCTTTCCTTGCAAGAGCAGCCTCTTCCTCGTTGGAAGGAACAGTCTGCAGTTCCCCATCTCTCCCTTCCTTATCTGTCCTGGGATCATCAGTTCTCTAGCTGACTGGGGAAGGCAGGAGGGAATGTAATGAATGTATCCCAGGAGAGCAGAGTGGGAAAGATGTTGAAGAACTGCTGCTGTAGCGCACTTTTTCTCATTAGTAGGAGTCACAAGTGAGCTGCTTGTGACTTGGTGGCTTGTGTATCTGGGACCTCCGCCAGAACATCCATTTAGTGTGAGCTTTGCTTGGTGGAGTGATACAAATGGCAGAGGGGCTTGCAGAAACCAGGGACTGTCAGCTGTAGTTGCTTCTTTGCTTTTTAGTTTTATTATACTATTGGGGTTTTAGAGTGATTTAAAATACTTTTAATCTGTAATAAACCAGAGTTTTCTAAAGCCAGCATTAGTAAAGAAATCCTTGAAACTTAGGTGTAGTCATTGAGGTTAGAGAGACTAGAGCAGATGGCTTGAGTGTTTAGAGCATCCCCCTATTACTGTTAATTCTTTTCTCCCTGAGGTTTGTTTGCTCGTTTTAATAGATTCTGTGTATCAAGGCCAAAATACTGAATATCTCTTTTTCTTCTCTGAGCTGGAGTTTGCTTTTGTCAGAGTATAAGGAGAAGTGGAGGCCCCTTGGCGTCCTTTGATGCCTGTGGAAGGTGGGGAAGGCTGATCAGTCTGTCCTTTAGAGAATTTACTGGCATTTGATAAGGAAACTGAGCTATGCTTTTGAATTTGTGTGTTAAACAGTAAGATTAATCTTGGGGCTTATTTTTTTTATGTGAAGGAGAGAAAACAAGCAAGGAAGAAACTAATTCCTCTCATATTTATGTTATTCAAGATAATAATAAAAGAGAGCTTTTCACCCACAAGTTCTGAGGGAGCTGGCAGACATCATTGCTAGACCACTCATTCATCTTTGAAAGGTCATCGCAATCAAGTGAGGTGGATGAGGACTGGAAGAAAGCAAAGACTCCAGTCTTCAGAAGGGTCAAGAAGGAGGATACAGGAAACTACAGGCCAGTAAGCCTCACCTACAGACCTAGAAAGGTCGTGGAACGGGGGCCATCTTGGGGGCCATTTCTGTAAGCACAAGGAAGGCAGGGAGGTGATCAGGAATAGTCAGCATGGATTCACAAAAGGGAAATCAAGGTTAATTACCTTCTATGACGGGACAATTGGCTGGATAGATGAGGGGAGAGTACTTGGTATTGTCTACCTGGACTTCAGCAATATTTTCGACACTGTCTCCTGTGGCATCCTCAGGCGAGCTCAGAAAGTGAAGGCTGGGTGAGTGGACAGTGAGGTGGATTGAGAACTGGCAGTTCTCAGAATTGTGGTCAATGGCACTGTCTCTAGTTGGAGACCTGTAACTAGTGGTGTCCCCCAGGGGGTCAATACTGGTTCCAGTATTGTTTAAGTTATGCGTCAGTGACTTGGATAAAGGTGTAGAGTGCCTCCTCAGCAAGGTTGCCAACAGTGCAAAATGGGAGGAGTGCCTGACACCCCACAGTGCTATGCTGTCATTCAGAAGGATCTAGGCAGGCTGAAGAGATGGACAGAGAGGAATCTTTAGAAACTCAACAAAGCCAAGTGCAGGCCCAATGCACCAGTACAGGCCGGGGGCTGACCTGCTGGGAAATAACACTGTGGAGAAGGACCTGGGGGTCCTGGTGGACAACAAGTTGTCCATGAGCCAGCAATGTGCGCCTGTGGCCAAGAAGGCAAATGGTATCCTGGGCTGCATTAGGAAGAGCGTTGCCAGCAGGTTGAGGGGGGGTAAATCTACCTCTCTGCTCAGCCCTGGTGAGGCCTCACCTGGAGTGCTGTGCCCAGCTCTGGGCTCCCCAATACAAGAGGGACATGGAGCTCCTGGGGCAAGTCCAGCAAAGGGCTACTAGAATGATTAAGGCTCTGGAGCATCTCTGAAACAAGGAAAGGCTGAGGGAGCTCTCTTCAGTGTAGAGAAGGCTCAAGGGATGATCTGATCAGTGTATATAAGTATCTGAAGGGAGGATATCAAGAGGATGGGGCCAGGCTCCTCTCAGTGGTGCCAAGCAGTAGGACAAGAAGGGCATAAACTAAACCACAGGAATTTCCATGTGAACATGAGGAAGAACTTTACTGTGTGACTGAGCACTGGAATAGGTTGTCCAGAGGTTGTAGAGTCTTCTTCACTGGGGGTACTCAGAGCTGCGTGGACACAATCCTGTGTAATGTGCACCAGTTGACCCTGCTTGAGCAGGTACATTGGACTAGATGACCTCTGGTGGTCCCTTCCAGTGTTAACCACTCTGTGATTGGAGTGTGGTTCATGATAATAATGAAGAAGAGTTCTCTGTGTGTGGTTAGGGTGTATTTGTTCACCAGCCCCCTAGGAATCCATACTTTTCTGTTCAGCACAAAACCAAACAGCTCTCAGAGTTGTAAGAAAAGCAACATCAACACCCAAACCAGCCCAACAACCCAAACCATCCAATTCTCCAAACCAAAATGCAGCCAGAGTGGAACTCCATGACAACACAGTTACCTATTTTGAAATTTACTATCCCTGAATTGTCGTATTACTTCCCCCCCCCCCCGAATATTTAAATTAGAATGAGAACAAGTTGCCAAGCTGATTTATTATTGAGCAATGGTAAAACTGTTAGAACTATCCTGTCCTCCTTCCTGCAGTCCTCTTGACCTTAAGGGCCAATATTATGTTGCACAATGAAGATTAGAGTATGTTATGTTTGTGATTCTCCAGGGGCCCTGTGTCTGCTAAAATGTCCTTGTGATGAGTAAAAGTATTTCCATTATGGCATGTTGTACATGTTGTGTATTTATGACCTATTTTATGCATCATATGACTGTGGTGCACATCAGTGGGTATCTCAGGATGATTTGCATTGTGAGGCATGTATGTGTGTGTTTGAGAATGACCTTAGTTTCTTGGTAGCAAAGCTATTTTGCTGCTTTGGCTTTATCCGGACATGTCCAGGAACCTTAGTGTCTTTTTTCTGATGACTTGTGGCTAGGAGTTGGAAGTGGAAATAATTTCTTCACAGCTTTATGAACATTGACCAAACTGATTGTGAACTGGAATCTGTGGCAGAGAAGCTACAACTAAATTAGGTGTAACTTTATCCTCAATACTAGGGTCAATGATTGAAAAGCCAGCAAGCAACGTGGCTGTGTTTGAGTTGATCTGGCTTGTTTGGCTGATTTTATTGCCCTGAACTTTGTCCATATGCTGGGTGGGATTCAAGGTGCTTCTTTGTTTGATACTCTGGCCCTTATTCAGTGGAATTCTTAATCACAACCCTAACTTCAAGCATACAGATAGTACCACTTACTATGCTTGTTGACAAAGCCAGCTCCAGGAGTCCATTTGCTGACTTCTCTAAATATAGCTTGTTGTATTTTGCACTAGTTTAAGAAGTGGCATTTGACTGTTCATCCTGCATTATCTTCCTCTTCTTGCTTTTTGACCCCCCCCCCATACACACCCCTCTTTCAGACTGGAAGGATTTCATTCCTCTTAATAGAGTGGATGAGGCACAGAAAAAGTAACATTTATCAAAAAGACTAAGAGAACAAAATTGTACAGAGCATGGAAGTTTCAAAAGACATTAGTTTGTAGCAAGGGGCGAGTGACTTCTCAGAATGGCAAACTGATCCCCCTAATGAAAAGAACTACTATCTTACGCACAATCTGAGTATTACAGTATGGTTAAAGCTGGCAGGAAACCTTAGACATCATCTAGTCCAACCCTCCTGCTGAGAGCAGGGTCAGATAGGACAGGTTGCTGGGGATTGTGGCCCATTGGATTTTCAGGCACCCCAAGGTCAGAGACTACGAACTCTCCAGGCAATGTGGACCATTGTTTGATCACTCTCTCAGTAAATTTTTTTCCTGTGTTTTAGTTGAATTTCCTGTGTGCTCGTTGCCTGTTATCTTGTTGCTGGGCACCACTTAGAAGAAACTGGCTCTATCTTTTTTACTTTCCCTCACGTGGTATTCCCGTGCACATGCATGTGAGCTCCCTGAGTTTCTCTTTTCCAGGCTGAACACCCCCAGCTCTCTCAGCCTCTCCTCAGAGGTCAGATGCCCCAGGCCTGTTCATCATCTTCCTGGCCCTTTGGTGGACTTCGTCCTGCATGTCTGTGTGTGGCTGTTTCTGAGGAACTCAGCACTGGACCCAGCCCTGCAGCTGTCTCACCAGGGCTGAGCAGAGGATCACCTCCCTCAATTTGCTGGCAGTGTTCTGGTTTATGCAGTCTCAGAGGCTGTTGGCCTGTGTTTTGCTGCAGGGGTGCATTGCTGGTTCCCGGCCAGTGTGTTCTGCAAGACCCCGAGGCCCTTCTCTGGGGAGCTGCTTCCAAGCCTGAACTGGTGCCTGGGGTTATTCCTGCCCGGGCGCAGGACCTGGCATTTCTCTTCGTCTTGCTGCGTATGGTTCCTGATGGCCCGTTTCTCCAGCGTGTCCAGGTAGCTCTGGATGGCAGCAAGACCCTGTGTCTCTCAGACTCTGTTCCCAGTCCTGACCTCAGTATCTTCTGCTAGGGTGCACCTCTAGTGACTTGCCTTTAGCTGGAAGACTTTTGTGCCACTAACTGTAATCCTCGAAGCCCAAAGAGCTTGTTCCAGTCAACGTCACTGCTTAATTGGGCTGAACCACATCACTTGTCTACTAGGATGTTACAGGTGACAGTGTCAAAGGCATTACTCAAATCAAGATAAGTCAATTACTTGTCTTGAGTTTATTACTGAAGTCAAGATAACATCTGCTGCTTTCCCTTTTTCATGAAGCAGTCAGCTCATTGTATAAGGCTATCAGGTTGCCATGAAAGGATTGAGGATGAAAGCAACAGCTAATACCCCTTTGGATTACTTAATCAGGTACTGAATTTGCTAGCTAGCTGTTGAAATCTCAATATATTGTGAAACTGAGATGGAGTTTTAAGACTGAAGCTGTCTACTTTTGAGGTGGACAAATGTATTTTAATTTAACAAATAATCAGTAAAACTTTTCAAGTTGTTATTATTGTGGTTGCAAAAAAGACATAAAATCATTGCAAAAATTATTCTTGAACTTTGGATGAAGCAAGTTAGTAATAATTTATGAGCTCTTTAGGCTGTAGAGGGAAGAAGGCCACATAACACTGCAATATTATGGCTTTTCAAAAGCGACTGAATTTTTTTCATCCTGTAAGCCAGATCAGAGTGAAATCTGGAGTTAGCAATTTTGTTGATTGTTTTGCTGTTCTAGTTGGGGTCTTTGGCTGGGTTTTTTTTTTTCTCTTATTTAACTTTGTAACTTCTGTGCTAGTTAATAATTTATAAGTGTTCAATACTATACTAGATTTACAGGGAGTAACTTTGGCTTACTGCCTGCATAAGTAGGGCTTTTTCTGTTCCTTTTTTTTCCTCCTAAGTTTTAATGTGTTGCAACTCTGTGGCCACTGTTGAGTCATGCTGTGTAACTAGGCCAAGCAGGGATGTCTTGCCTATTTCTGTCTTTCTAAGGATATTTCTACCATTTGGCTCTAATTAACAGAATGAAGAAATGAGGGAAAACAAGATATGTTTTTACATGACCTCAAATTACTTAAGGACAGAGTTAAACTTAACAGTTTGAGGTCTTTTGTTAAAATGAAATTAGAGCATTTTTCATTTGTAACATGCAGTACATCCATGGGGAGAAAATACTTGGTGCTAAAATAGGGGGTTACTAAAAGGTCACTTTAGCAGGAACAGAAGGCATAGTAGGAATCAGTGGCTGGAAGCTGAGGAAAGCAAATTTCAAATTAGATACAGGGTTCATATTTTTAATGAGAGATGCTAACCTTTGGAGGAAAATACTGGTTGACAAACATTTTTTTGAGTAAAAACCAAAAGATGTTCTGGAAAATGCACTGTAGCCATACATAAATTTGCCCTGTATTCAAACACAGTTGAATGTGGTGTCCTGAACGTAAGAAAGACATGGAGCTGCTGGAGCAAATCAAGAGGAGGGCCACGAGGATGATCAGGGGACTGGAGCACCTCCTGTATGAAGACAGGCTGAGAAAGTTGGGGTTGTTCAGCCTGGAGAAGAGAAGGCTGCGTGGAGACCTCATAGCAGCCTTCCAGTATCTGAAGAGGGGGCCTTTAAGGATACCAGAGAGGGACTCTTCATCAGGGACTGTAGTGGTAGGACAAGGGGTAATGGGTTTAAACTAAAACAGGGGAAGTTTGGATTGGATATAAGGAGGAAGTTCTTTACTGTGAGAGTAGTGAGGCACTGGAGCAGGTTGCCCAGAAAGTGGTAAGTGCTCCACCCCTGGTGGTGTTCAAGGCCAGGCTGGACAGAGCCTTTGGCAACCTGGTCTAGTGTGAAGTGTCCCTGCCCATGGCATGGGAGTTGGAACTAGGTGATCTTAAGGCCCTTTCCAACCCAAATCATTCTATGATCATATGATTCTAGTACAAGAGCAACAATCTGAACTAAAATGGCTTGTGATAGTTCAAAAGGTTAGATGAGACCGAGAGGTTCACCATCTAAGTTTAGATCACATGTTGCCCTCATCCAGCCTGCTGCTCTCTGTTGCTGTAGCACCCATCATGAGATGGGATGAAAGTAGCATGTCTCTGGGAAGATTGTGGCTAATAGCTACTTCTACGAAGACATACAAATGCCCAGCCTGTAGACCACTTTGTGTCTTCTCCTGAAGTTTCGCCATAGAGAGTATTCTGGCAGTGGTAACCTGCCCTCAGATCACACTGCCAGTGTGTGGGAGAGCCTAGCTGTATCACTGCAAAGTCACTCCAGCAGTGGCCTTTGAAATTAACACTTCTATAATGTGTGCTTGAAGTCTGGGATTAGATACGCACAAAATGTTGAAGAGGGCAGATCATTTGGAAAGAAAAGATGATCTACCCACAGTCAAAATTTGAAGACTGGAGTATCTGAAATAAACTTGTACCAAATGCTCCAGGAAAGTTCTCATCACTGGCATAGTGTAACCATATAGGAATGGAGATGAAGACCCCCGAAACTCCCCTTAAGAGGTAGAAAACAGTCTCCCATTAAAACCTAGGAAGGAAAGCTGAAAGGTAAAGATCCTGTCCATGCAATTTTAAGGGTGAGATTGGCAAGGGCCGTGGGGAGTTTCAAGGCACTGTTTAGCCTGCCCTGCCATATTACAGCTCACGTATTCTGCATGGTAGTACTGTGAACCTCATAACTTCTGTTGAACTCAGTCAGACTTTTCTGGAAAAATAATGCAAGGCAAGGAGGGGCAAGGAGCAGTAGTACTGTAGCTCAACATGTCCATTTATAAAATGGAGAAAACATTTGGCTAGTTCACAAAGGCATGGCATTGTGTAGATAGGGTGCCCCCTAATCCTCAGATGAAAGGTACAACAAATACAACATGTTCTTGTTTTCTGGTGATCCTGGGCATGTGTAAAGCCTTGAAGATGAGTTAGCTATGAATTAATAATGTGTGGAGCAATTAAGAAACCCATATAGTTTAGTGGAATTATCTTCTTATGAATAAGTGAATGCACTCAGACTCCTGTAGTTAGGTCACAGTTCTCTCACCACTTATGATTCTTCCATTGAAATCACAGTGGCAGTGATATTCAGTGTTTGACATTGTGCTGAGTTGTATCTGTAGTCCCATGAATCAGACTGCTGTGAACCAAGTCTGAGACTTCCAAATGCATGTCAGTGCATTGGAGTTCAGCTCCCACTCAGCTCCACTAGTCTTCCCTAGAAATCTCAGACATTAATTTCCAAGCAGATCACCTGCTGTTATCTCCAACTATGAAAAAGTTGTTTATATGTTTGCCTAAAATAAAACCGGCATTTACAGTTCATTTCAGGAATTGGTCCATCATAATTCCTGGGAATTTGTGTTCAGAACACAGGAGCAGCTCTGAGCCTTCTGTGTAGGGCTGAAAAGATGATAGGAAGCAATATGTTGTTGGGAAATTGGTTATTTGTTGTGAGATTTATTTTTTTTTACTGTGAAACACTGCTTCAAGTGGTGTGGGTTTGTTGTTATTTTTATTGTGTGCATTTTATTACAGGATTAGGGACTAACCAGGGACCATTATTCAAATGCAAAACATCATCTTCAGTTTGCAGGTGGCTCCTGCGCAAATCATACTTGACATAAATTGTCATAGCACAGAATAAATCATTTGATACTTAAAGGAAAGTTATTAGTTTGTGTAAGCAGAAACATTCTTTATTCCTAAAATCAAAGAGGTACTCTTAAAATGCCTATCTCCACCAGCACTTTGAGACCGCTCTCGTACTTATATTTCGGTCATCTTATTCTGTTGAGATAGAGATAGAGTCATCATTTTGGAGGAAGCCTTTTATAAGTCATATAAATAAAACCATCAAATCTTATTTTTATTATATAAATGCTGCTTTTATGACATATATCTTGCTTTTGAATTTTTAATAGAATCATAATAACCTTACAAATACCTAATTGACCTTACAAATACCTAATGTCATATGTAAATACTGTAATCATCCCATATCACATTATCTTCCCTACCTTCTCAATACATTCCAAGGTGACCAGTTGGCACTTCACACATTTCATTGCCTCTTACCTAATTAGTAGGAAACAATTCCTTCTTCTGAGTTACAGAAAAACAAATTATTTGTCTTTTAGGCTGGGCAACAGTTTTTAATCAGCTGGGCCTCTCAATCCCAACCATTATTTACAGCACTGCAATTACCTAGCAAACCAACCAACCACCATAGTCCACAGTGCATTATAAAGTGGTATTTGTCAGCAAGATGGTATGCACTGAACTCTGCACCTCTGTGCTCTGAATATTGCTGAATTTTGTAGACAGCATATCAAAGGAGAATTTTGGAGAAAAAGTTGGAATAAGATTATCTGAAGTAAGCGACAGATTTTCTCTCTCAGCCAGCTGCTAGAGGAATGGATACTGTCTGTTAGAAGATGCTGACATAACACAGAATCATCGAATCATAGAATGGTTTTACCTTAAAGCTCATGTGGTTCCTATCCCCATGCCATGGGCAGGGACATCTTCCACTAGACCAGGTTGCTCAAAGCCCCATTCAGTCTAGCCTTGAATACTCCTAGAGGTGGGGCATGTTAACCTGTTAATAGAGGTACTCATTTCTTGAAGTTCTCTGTGTGTTCTTAATAGTTACTTCAGATATTCAGATGATCTGGATTTGGGTCTCTGAATTGATTTGTTTTTTAGTCACAGTGCCTAATATCACATGAGAACCCTGTAGGGGTATTTAGCACTAACCTGGAGTACTATGAGAGCTGAGATAAATGGCATGATCTTTCTGCTAGAGCTTAAGGGAGAACTCTGAGGCAGTTGGTAGAAATTTTGTTTTTTTGATTGTTTGTTTGTTTGGGTTATTTTGTGGGAGGCCCTATTTTTGATAATTTCTCTTTGTTAGACAGACCAGTTAGAAGCTGTGGATTAGCTTGGAAAAAGAGCCTACCTAGCATGGTGCTGCTTTTCTGAAAGAGCCTAATAGAATATACTGATAGAGAGGTATAGGTAGGTCCTCAGTGTCTCCAAAGGCTGCATTTGGATCACTGTGTTTTGTAGTCACTGGAGACTATTCATCATCTGAATTTGTCTAATCTGTTTTGAACCCAATTTTACTTCAGCCTTTAGAACATCCTTTGTCTGTGAGTTTGGCAACTTGTAGGGTGAGGAAAGAAGCTACTTTACTTATAAGCAGCCTGTTAAGGTATGTGTGGTAAGCACCTGTGCTCAAAGATGGCTTGCATCTCTCTTTCCATTCCTTTATTTTCAGCAAGTGTTGCTGACATAGTGATAGGTACTAAATATAAAAAATTATTACCAGATGGGAAGTATGAGGACAAATAATCTTTTCAAGAAGATTATATAGCCTCTGACAGATGGTGGCTTTTTAGTGATCACAGACACAGTTTCAAATAAGAAAAGAACATACTTTTTTTATGACCTTTTGAAACTTACTGTAGCCCATAAAGCAGTTTGGGCTATTGCTATGGTGAAAACACACTATTTTTCAATCTTGTATTGTGTGGCGTTATGAGGTCAGAATGGTCTCTTTTAGAGGTTAATGGGTCTCACCCAACCTAAATGCTTGTGACATGTGGAGTAGTACTGGGTCTGTGCTGGGACATGCCCTGTTCAACATCAGTGACCTAGCGGTGGAGGCAAAGGTTCACCAGGTTTACAGATTACCTCGAACTGGAGGAACCAATCAGTACGCTGAAGCACAAGGCTGTCAGACAGCCTGAAGAAGTGGGCCAACAGGGACCTTAAGGTATTCAGTGGGGAAAATGTGAAGTCCTGCACCCAGGAAAGAAGCAATACAGGCTGGGGATTGGCTGTGGGGATCAGCTGTGCTGAAAGTGAATGTGGCGATGTGATAGACAGCAAGCAATCATGAGCCAGCACTGTGCCCTGGCAGCAGAGAAGGTCAACAGCATTCTGAGCACTCAAGAGGAGCAGAGCCAGTAGATCAAGGGAAGTGATTGTATCTCCTTCACCATTCATCAAGGCATATCTAGATATTGCAGCTAGTTTTGGTCCCCTGAGCACAATGATAAAGTTAACGAGTTCAACGAAGGCCCACCAAGGTGACTGGGGGCAAGAGCACCTGCTGTATGAGGAGAGGCTGAGGGACCAGGGCTGGTTCAGCCTTCAGAAAAGATGGCTTCAGAGGGACCTGGTAGCTGCCCTTCACTGCTTACATGGGAGTGATTGAGGAGAGGGGACCAGGCTGTTCATGGCAATGCACAGTGGTAGGGTAAGAGTCAACAGGCATAAATTAAACCACGAGGGATTCAGACTGGATGTTGGGAGAAACTTTTTCCTTCACCAGGAGAAAAAGCATTGGTTGCCCACAGAGGCTGTGCAGTCTCCATGCTTGAAGGTTTTCAAGAGTGATGTGGATAAAGTCCTGATTGATCTCACAGCTGAACCTGCTACGAGCAGGAGGTTAGACTGGAGTCCTTTCCAATCTCTATTATTCTATGATCATAGGATCCTTCAAAGAGATTTCAATCCAAGATTTCATCCAAGGTGCATTTGTATATGCCAGTCTGTGGCAAGCTTCATTAAGGGCAGTTAGGATCAGTAGCACATAGGTTGCATAAAGATAGGTTCAGTGCATAATGTGTGCCCCTTTAGAAGGCAGAGGCCCAGTTGTTTTTTCTTTAAGTATGTATCGGTATTCTCATCCTGCAGTACGTATGTGTCAACTTGGGAAGGGCTTTTTTAATGGTATTATTTGTCAGGGTCACTCATGTTCTGCATGCCTGCTTGTCTTTCCAATGAGAATATGAAAGATTAAAGCAAATGTGGTCCTACTCCAACTCCCCTTTTCTTTCTGTAATAGTAAGATGGACCTTGAAATGTATCCAACCAATTATTTTTAACAGACTTCAAATTTGTCCTTTCTAGATTTGTTTGGTGATTAAAGATTATCCTCCTTTCTCCTTTCATCTGCTTATTTTTGGATGTTGCTAATAAATAAATAAAAGTACTAATCAACTTCTCCACAATACACTTTGGTGTATGATTCCTCAAGATGGTTTCAGATGTAATACAGTTGAATTCCTACCGTCTCACAACATAGTAACTGGAAATTCTGCCCAAGAGGAAACAAAAGAAACTGCAAATATCATAGAATATGTTAACTTCTTCAGTTTCGTGCTGTGTCCTAAAAAAATGCAGTAATATCATCTCTGATGCAACCAATGATGACAAATTTTATAAAAGCTATGATAAACACAGAGATTGCAAAGTATTCTTGTTAGTGCCCCATGGCCTGAAATAAAATCCAGTTATGACAATCGAAATGCACTTTGTTATGCTGAAAGTTACCTTCATGTTCATGAATGTGCTGCTGTTTGCTAGACATTGTGTTTCTTAAAGCCCTGGCTTCTGTGCGCCTGTTCCTTATTTTAACAGCATATACACAGAAAAGGTTTCGTGCTGGTTCATGTCCTCTGGGTTGACAACTGAGTTAAAGTCCCACAGCAGGTTTTCCTCCTTAGCTCACCAGCCCCTCAGTAGAGGGTTTGGTCATTGATGTTTCCTGAATATTTTGGGAAGCCTAGTTGAATATGTAGTTTCAGATGTGGTATTTAGAAAACATCACATCTATGAATGCTTTGGAACTCTGAACCATAAATATGATACTGTATTCTCACTTTTATCAAAAATCCACAGTGCAGACCCTGAAGGACATGATCTGTGTGACGCTTGAAGAAAATCAAGTAGATGCCCATCCATTGTTTTTCTGGAAATACAGGAGCTCTCAAACTCTCCAAATTATGCTCTTAGTGTGGCATATCTCTGTTAACTTGTCACTTTCAGGAAGTAAAAATAAATCTGTGAACTTGCAGAGTGGGAGGGCAATTCGTGAGAAGCTGATAGAGAGCTGATAAACACCAGTGGGAATTCCTGTGATGGATCTCGTTGCTGCCGAAAGTGTTAACAGTAGCAATATTTTAATTCCAGGAGCATGAGTTCAGGAACACTGATCCTTGTCTGTTGCTTGTGGTCTCCTTTTGTTTCTCAGTCAGTTCCCCCAATTTTCAACAAGATTTCTAAAGGCAGAAGAGAGAAAGCCATGACCACTTTCAGAGATCCAAACTGGCTGAGATAGAGTTGGCAATAACCTCTCTCTATTGAGACTTAAGCAGCTGGTGATTGCTTCACAGCATAAATACATGTCAAAGAGCATACGCAGTTCCACGTTCTTTCCAGCAAACATATTGGATCTACATATGATTATTATTACTGGTCCAACTTCACCAGGATTTCATGAAGTTATAACTAGATAGATAATCTGAGCCCAAGTCTCTGGCAGCATGGTGCCAGTATGGGGCATGATGATACCATGGACAAAGCTCCTATTGGAGAGCCTCCACCCGACCTTCTCTGTCCAAGGACATGAAGGAGATTGGTCATTCAGTATTCAAACTGTGCTCTGGGGCTGCAGATCCACTAGCAGAACAGTTTGTCTTTCCATTCAGTCCATTCTTCTGTTGTACAGTCTTTCTCTACCTCTGGTCATGGTGCTGTCATTGCTCATGTCCTTGCTACAGGCTTATCCATCAACAAGGAACTTGCCTTGCCCACACTATCTTGAAACACTAGTTCTTTTTTTGTTTCTTTTTTCCGAATGATTTTTTTTTGCATAGTTATGAACTGTTTTCTATTCACTGACACCAAATTAACTCTTTTCTGAGTTTTTGCATTCTGAATTTACTTACACTGTCTTATTCTCTTGAATGCATGTCTTGTCCTGCATAGTTCTTACCACCAGTGTTAATGGCAGAATCAAAGAGTGCCGCTAATTTTTCAGCTCCTGCGCAGTCGTTAAGGCTGAGAGTTAAAAAAAGACTTCACCAAAATGCTGCCCCAAGACTGTACTTTGTAAATGGAATTAATTTTATCTGGAAGTCACTGGGACATAAAGGGTGCAGAATTTTAATGTCATTTTGATGAGTTGCTTTTGAGAATAAATTTCATTTTAAAACCTCAGAATGTCAATAGATAAATATGTTTGTTAAAAGCCAGCAAGTACAGACATGTCCGTAGAAGGGAATAGAAAGAAACTAGTGCTGGTTGTTCAGAGAAAGTAATGGAATATATAAAACCTCTGCTCTGTACTGAATGAGACCTCATGAGAATATTTGGGTTGCTAAAAGTTATTAAAAATGAAGAAAATGCTGAAAACAAAGTTTTCTTCACTATCTAACTCCTCATGACTGCGTATTGCAACACTCTTGAATTGCGCAGTAACATATATGCATTTCCAGCAACAGCACCACATCATTGCAGTGAAATCAGCATTGAAATAGTTGAGGGGGCTTCACTTAGTTTTTATTTAAGATTTCAAATGAAGACAGGCAGTTCTTATGTGATACTTAGTTTCTCTACAGGAAGTATATTCACCTTTGTTGCGTAGGCACAGTACTGTACAATGGCTTTTCAGCGGGTTGTTTTTTTCCTGCTTTTATTCTTCAGCTAGTCTTCACACTGAGCTGAGGAAGGATAGCATGTAATTTAATATAATGAAGGTTATTGCAGAGGTAATTGTTGCATGGGTAATATTAAAGTAGTACTTGGCAGCTGATGAGCACTTCACTTCCCATTTCAAAGTGGGGAAAAAAAACCTCAACGGCAACAAAAAAAAAATAAGAAAGAGAAATGGCGTCATTTAGACCTCTTTATAAGAAAACATTAGAGCATTCTCCAGAATGAGGATATTTATCATCTATCCTCATATGTGATTTGCCGGCATAACCAATAGAGAAAAATAACACAAAGCCACCAAATGCTGTGATTGCATATCCTCCATTACGGGCATTGTAAGCACTTTTTGAAGTTTAGGAATAAATGAGTAGGTATTTTTAGATATTGTTGCATGATGGGGACACTTATGGTGCATAAGTGTCATCATCATGCACTATAATTAAAATTTGCCTTTGTCTCATTAGTGTTCATAATTCTACTTGTGTGCTGGCTGGCCTGTGCATCCCTTTGTTGGAATATGGTCTGATCTAGGATTAATAATCAGAGTTTGGCTGTGCCCTGCTCTCCAGTTTGGACTCAGCCGTGTTGTGTTCATATGTGCGTTGCTTGACTTGTAAGGCAGCTGGCTAGCTGTGATGAAGGATCGGAGGGAAGATGTGGACTGGAGAGAGCAGCTTCTAGTTTCCTGGCAAAGTCTTCAGGTTTTTCAGCAAACCTGCAAGGCCAATTGGATGGACACTCGAAGTATAGAAGGTGATCTCAAAGGATCCCTTCAGCAGCAGAGCAGAAGATGGCAGAACTGCTGGGATGTTCATATGCTTTAATAGCTTTAATAAGTGGACCATACTGCTGCCTGCTTGCAGAGCCAGATCACGAACTTCTTATCTTGTAAATCTTGACTGAGCACACGTGGCTGACTGAAAGCTCACAGTATTTTCTGTAAGAAAAAATGCCTCAATTGAAACCATGGTCAAATCTCACATTATTTAGATTTTAGAACTTCAGGGGCAGTTTAGGTTATCAGAATAGAAAAGATTGCAGTATTTCACTTTATTACAGCTGTATGCTTTTCTGTGTAAGAACTGCCAGCTTTCAGCTGCCAAGCTATAATTCAGATGAGGCTGAATTTCAATAACAGACAAAATTATTCTTAAACACAGCTTGTTTGTAGGCCTGCTTGGGACATATCAAGGATTTGTGTGAATGTTTTCTGTGTAGGTAGATTATTCAGGTCAGGTACACAGTATGCTCCCAGTGTCTTAAATTTAGGAATTTTCCTACGCTTGAGCACTGTCTCTCTCAGTGTATCAGGTTTGGAAATGCAACTGATAGCCAACTGGCTTTTCTTTCAAGAAAACACAGAATGCTTGAACAAATTACCAAGTTGTGAGGGCTTCCAAAGGGAAATTGCCCAGACTGGAGCTTGTCTGAGGAGAGTTTGTCATCAAGGGGAATTCTCAGCCATCTAAGAATCTAAGAAATCTTTCACCAGCAGTAGACATCCCTTACCTAGAAAACACTGCCAAGCACTTATGGAAATATTTGAACTGGGTATGAGTGGCTAATTGATTGACTGGGCTTTTTCTACCACAGCCCTTATTTTTCCTTCCCCCCCCCCCCCTTTTTTTTTTTCTTCTCCTTTCTAAGTCAGGCTGTTTAAAAAACAAAGACATTCCTGGCCAGAACTGCTTCCTCAGTTGACTCAGTTTTCCTGTTTCCTCCCTGGCTTCCACTGGCTGTTCTGGGATGGGAAGTTCTGCTGTGTCCTGCTTCATTCATCTCCTTTTGCAGCTCAGACTGAGAGTTTCACTAGTCTTTTGCAGACCCTCAAGAAACCACTGGCTGTGAATACCGAGGCAGGAGGCTAAAATGTTTCGTGGTTTTGTTGCCTGAGGGCAGCCAGAAGAGCAGCTTCAGTGACAGAACTCCCCTCTTGGAGGGACCAAGAGGTTACAGCAGTCTTCTGGGAACTGAGGGGTGTGAATTCAAACCTCCTTAAAACTGAACTATTGGTGACTAGGGATGTTGAGTGAAGTGGGTCAGCGATAGCACTAGTGCTCAGATCTCATTGTGAGACAGTGATATTGCTTCCTTTTGAAATGAAGGATTTATCCAGCTCTGGAAGAGGATTCTAGGTCGAGAACCATGAATGGAGATATGCATCCTGTGTTAGGCTCTCATGTTATCAAGAGAAGTATGGGTCGGCATTTCTCATTTTTCTGATTCTTGCTCAGTCTGCCAGCTATTGTGGATCATGCTCTCAGAAGTCTCGTTCATCCCATCCACAGCATAGAGGGAGCCTCAGCCCTCAGGAAGACATTTCAAGGTCCCATGGAAATCTAGTCTTTGAAATCCTTCAAGTTTGCGTTTCCCCCTTTTCATTTGTTCAGACCTCTGTGGAGCCCTTAACTGTTTGGAGCAGTTTTCTCTTTTTAAGCACTCGGCACAATACCTTTCATCAGCATCTTTTCCCTGAAGTGTCATTTACGTTTGCCTGTTCCTTTGAAGAAGCACAGAGCTTGCTTGCTTCTGAAGCCTAAAGTGCTCTGCTTGCAGTATTAGAGCAGGTTTCCCCCTCTGGGCATGTTCTAAACTACAGAATTTGTCTTTTCTCAGTTTTTCTTCTTTGTTACTTTATCAGGCTACAGCTTTTCTCACAAGCTGACATGACAGTAGATAGGTATCACTTCCTCCGCCTTCTCAGGGGGTTTACCTTCAGCTTCATGAGCCTCAGGAGAGATTAGCTTTTCAAGCTCTTGTCAGCATCCTCTGAGAATGTGTCAGACTTCTCCCAGAGCTTGTATTTCATGCCTCAGTGCTGCAGGCTGCTGGTCATTTCGTCCTTGAGTATGATCACTTCTTTCTCAATGATGCTTGACAAGAAGCTTGGAATTACCTTTTCTTAGAGTAAGATGTTCAGCTTGTTTGGGCCTCAAGTGCACTGTCTTTGTCAGGCAGTTTAATGCTTAACCTTCTGGTTCCCTGTTTAATGGCACACATCTCTCTTTCAAAGGGAGCTGGAGAAGAGAAAAACATTGCCTTACAGACATTTTGCTATCTCGTCAATTTGAGAGGCATTGAGGGGAATTGTGGGGGTTGTCTGTGAGAATCTATTAGGGATGATGTGGCTGCTTCCCAGTGCTGCAATGCTCATTGCCATCCTTCTCTCTTCCCTCAGCATCTTCAACCTTGAGGACCAGGGAAATATTATAAAGGACAAATGAACCTACATGAGTATGAGGATGCAAAGCCTGAGTGTTAACCGAACATTAAAAAGGTAACTTTCCTTCAGTTGGAAGGAGCATCTAAAGGAAAGTTGAGTATTGCAATGTGTAAAACAGGCTAGCAAGACTGAACTTAGAGCTGTGAAGTATTACCGAGAGAGCTGTACCAGGCACTTTTCATGATCGTGGTGGCAGTTGGCAGAGCTTCTCTGAGCTTCTCCATCTGCAAGGAGGTGGCTTGGAAGGGCTACGTCAGGGGGCTGAGGACAGTCTGTAGTATTTTCAGCTGTCAGTTCCAAATATTTTAGTGTAAGTGTACTTACAAGCAGTAGTACCAGCTTGAATTGCTTAGTATGGGAGAAGTTTAGAAGGCGGAACTATATTTTCCTAGTGGACTTACCGTGCATAAATTGCAGTATTTACTGACATTCTGTGATGGTACCAGAGCCCAAATTTGGTTTTCATCACAGAATTTTCATTTCATGGTCATGAAAGGTGGAACTGGACTGGCCACTTTCACTTTCCTTTTTAAGGGCTATTTTTAAAGTGTTAGAATTTCTGGCTCCCCTTCATTTGACCTGTGGTGTAATGTTTGGACTACAGATGCTTCTGGGGAAACATTAAATCCAAACAAACTCCCTTCCACCCTGTTTTTCATGAAATCTTTCTTGGATGGTCACTAATGTTCTGGGTTTCTTTTTCCATTACATTCTCTATTAAACACAAACATGTACTACAGATCTCATGATTAGTAACTTCCCGAAACTAAAGCCATTTTAAATGCTTTTTTTTGTTTGTTGTATTTTGGAAGGCAGTTAGAAACACTGTGGTACTTACTTTTTTGGTTTGTTTTATTTTTCTTTGCTTTGGGGTTTTTGGGATTTCAGCAGGGCTTTTTTTCCTTGTTTTTCCCGAGGATGGGCTGGGAGAAGTGAGGAATTGGAAACCCTGGAAAGCCTTATTGCTAAAATCAAAATGTTTTCCCCAGGTATCTCTGGAAATCAGGAGAGACGAGTTGTTAAAGAGTTGGTCTGTTACAGTGATAGATGGAAACTTTCAGTAGTGACAGCACCTTCAGTCATACTTAAGAACATATGAGTTCCTTCTTTAACAGCATGCTGACGTGTTAGGTCTTCCTGAAGCTGTGCAGATCATGCAGATGCAACACAGGCAAGCTCTGGGAATATTTTGAAGAGAGGTCTTTCATTTTTGCAGGGAGTGTGGCAAAAGCAGAATGAAATATTCAAGGCTCACTATTAGGAGTTTAATAAGTGGATCCTCTTTGGCTGATTCTCCACTAGATGCGTCCCAGTAGAGGAAGAACTGAAGGTCAGAAGCAGAAGGGAAGATGATCAGGGAAGAATTGATTTGGGGTTTGCTGTGTCTGTGGTCTCTCTAAACCTTTGCTGAAGCCTGGCTTCCCAAGAAGTTGCAGTTATTTCTCTATCTTGCTTTATCCATGCTTTATTATTTTATTTCAAGAGTTGTAAAATCATCAACTTGCAATGGAATGAAATCTCTGCTTGCTTTGCTTATGTCTAACATACATCTCTATCTTCCTCACACCTGGAATAACATGACAAGGGGTCTCCTCATGTCCCCACAGACTGCCTTTGTTTCAGGGGTTTTAAATCAAATCATTTACTTTGTATCCTATTGTTGAATAAAATATGTATTTCATATGCAGCTTTGGTAGCCCAGGTTTCTTAAGAGATTTACATTCTTCCTGCTGGAGTGTTTTTTCAAATATATCTGGTTTGAGTTGACGAATCTGAGAACTATAATCTCTATTTTTATTATGAGCTTCTTGGCACTCATATGTAATAAATTTGCTTCGTTACCCCATCCAAGAGAAATACTGCTAAGTTAAGGGTCATGAATGTTTCATATCAATATCCTGTCTTTAATAAATCCTGGTCACTTCTGCAAAAAATCTGTCTGCTTTCTGTTCAGGGATATGCAGGAAGAAAAATATGGAAAAGTGAAGTATTTCAGTCTGGGACTTCCTTCCTTTTTACTGTTTCTGTCTCCTTTGTTTTCCTGGTAGATATCTCCAGGATGTACTAATTTGTCCAGGCTGCAGCTGAACGCAGGAGCTGGGATGGATTTGGTACATCCATACTTCTTGTGGCTTACTTTCCAAAATGTTCTAACCTCTACAATTTTAAAGCTTCTGCTCTCTGAATCCTAAATTCTTTTTTTATAAGAGCTTCCTCCTCAGCCCAATATTTTCTCTCTGTGGCAGTGGCAAGCAAAGAAGTGGCAGCATGAGACCTACAGGCTTGTGAAGTAATGGAATAAACCAAGAAGACCTAAGTGGTGGGAACTGTATGCTATGCCTGACGTGTAGTATTTGGCTGTTGCTCATGGGCATAGCTGGTTTTGGTAGTAAGAAGGCTTTCTCAGTATAACATTGCTTGTTCCTATGTACTCTGGCAGTGTCCGTGTCTTGCCAACAGGCCAGCATCTACGCTGACATCTTGTTCTGATTTTCTTTGGTTACTTTGTTTATGAGTGACCTCAAGTGAAAGAAAGTAGATGAAATGAGAATAAATTAAGACTATGTTTTTATTCTGGTTGAATTTTCACAAGATGATCCGTAGGCACTCTTCCAGTACACAGGCCTGAGACAAGGAAGATTAAGCCACATCGTTTGGTGTAGCACCACCTGTTATCTACAACGAACAAAAATTCAAGCTATGTTCTCATAACAAATGAAAGCTATGGCATATTAGCTTCCCAGATGAGGTGTGATACCAAGATTTCAGTTTGCTTTGGAAGATGCTACCAGGATGTAATTTCATAGGTGGGTTTACTGGGCTGTTGTAACTTGTCAAAACACACTTCAATTAGTCCAATTAATGGAGTTCCCTGGAGGAAGGCAGCTTGCAGAGGAATGAAAACCACAGGGTACCAGCACAAATATTTTTTCCCTCTATTGCATAATAGGGGGACTTGCATGGTTATCCCATCGTTGGTCCTTTCCATGCTAAAGGAAGTATTTCCTATAAAGAATGAAGCAAAAGTCCAGACTGTGTTTAGTGGCCTGAACTTACTTTGAAGTGAGGTTCTGAAATGGTTCAGTGGTGGACTTGGCAGTCTGGGGTAAAAGCTGGACTTGACGATCTCCAGCCTAGTTGATTCTATGATTTTATGACAAATGAGGGAAGAAAACAAAGTATGGGAAGCTTGGGGGAGCTTCCTAATCATCTCATCCCCTCCACGATGAAGGGAGAAGAAAGATTTGCTCTGTATGAGGGAGACAGGAGGCGTGATTTTGCAATTACGGTGTATGACGGAGACTCCAGAAATCCTGAGCTTTTAGCTCTGCCCCAGATCTGTTTGCCATTCCCCGCTCTCCTTGCCACAGGCGATATTAAAATCAGTCTGGGCAAACATTGGAGTCTTGTGAGGAAGGACCCACGTTGTCTTTTCTGCCTGATGTTGTTGCAGAATATCAGGATCCATCAGCTCTGCAACACACCTTGATTTCCTCCCAGAACAAGAACAAGGTGGGTCTAGGTTCAGGCCATTGAGTGGGTGGAGGTGCAGGACACTTCATGTACACTGTAAATAAAGAGGTGATGTATTAGCATTGCTCCAGACAGAAAATGTCGACAGTGTGCATAAACTTATCCTTTGTTTTGGCAAATGGGACCAGCATCAGATACTAAAACCTTTGGCCTGAAGCTCCAGACTTTATCATTTGTTGTTTGGTTTGCTTTTCAGCTCACAGAGCAATTCTTTCCCACTCTTAAGTTCAGCTTATCACACCAAAAATGCATAGTGCTATTGCAGTATCCGTGGCAGATAGTGCTTTCAATGAGATGTTCCATGCGGAAAGCAGCAATTCCACGCAGTGCAGCTGAAGGCTCACTGGAACTAGGGAGAACAGCTGGCTTGGCCAGTGCGTGCTCTGTGATACTGAATTTGGGCTGACACTATAAAATCTGACCCATCAGTACTTTATCGCTGGTGTAGGGTTGCTGTGTTTCAGCTGCTGTCACTGCATCAGCAATTGCTGGTGGTCTTCTGAGAAGTTGTTTGTGTGTGGTTGGGTGCTTTTTCCACTCCTATTTCCAGGTACAAGCAGGCTGAGATTTGTGAAGGAAAGAGGATGGCGGCTGGTTGTCCCCAGAACTTGTCATGTTTCCAAGAGCTGTTTTTTGTGTTGGTTTGCATGGAACTTATTTGTGCCAATGATGGTCACTGAACTGTGTTTACTTCATATTTTATAGGTAGTCATTGAGTTGTAGGAGGCCAACACCCTGCTGCTGGGACAGACTAGCACTGAATTACATCTTCCTGTGCCAGTGATCCCAGTCACACCGTCGGAAGGGGGTATATCCATAGGAAGCCATACTGCCTTGTGACCACAGCACACCCTTGGAGGCTCTGCTGGAGTAGCCTCAAAAAACCCCAACAACCAGTTAAAGCAGGGAGATTGTTGCAGGTAGTTAATTAAATATTGTGCAAAGGTAGTTACTTAGCCTGGCTAGGTTTGTTCTCCTGTAATACATAAAAAAAGAGGGAATTGGAGAGATGTCTATTTTTGCTCTGGTAAAAGAGCAGCAGTCTTTATTTCTGAAAACAGCCAGGGGCTGGTTTGGCAGCAGAATCTTAGCCCAGCAGCAGTCATGCTTTGCCATCTGCTCAGACAAAGCACACCTTAAACAAGGTTGACTCCTGAGCAGAAACAGAGGCAGTTTGCGATGTGTACATGCACACTGTTCTCATCAGTGGTTGCAGGATCCCAAACCTGCTCAGACCCCTGCCCATCAACACCACTGGAAAATCAATAGCCTCAGTGGTTTTTTGTTCTCCTTTACTGGCTGCTCTAATGTCTGTTGTGCTCTCCATGCATAGGAAGTCTGCCCTGGCTTTTGGCTGCTCTGATCCTCTCCTTGCTCACCAGTGCTTTCCTCCCTCCTTCCCAAGCTTGGAGGCAGTGGGGATTAACACCAGGGGCATGCAAAGCCAACTGGCAGAAGGAAAGCATCACAAGCTGTGTATCTGCACTAGGCTATGGGGTTTGACTTACACAGCCGAAACCCTGAACAGAGGTTTGCAAAGATACAATTCAAGAGAAAAAAATCAAGCTGATCTCTTGTCAAACTTAGGGCTGGGATCTGTCCTAAAGGAAACAGAGGTACACGCTCTCTGCTACCTTCTACACCAAATGCCAGTGTTAACTGGACACTTATTTAGGAAATTTTAAATAAAAAAATGGCTTCTGAACCTCACTGAAAAAAAAAAAAAAAAAATCTGTCTTGGTGGAAAATTTTTGTGGCTTTTTTTTTCCAACAGAAGCTGAGGAAATCATTATTCTCCCTGTCACTCTCCTTCCTGCTTCAAAAAGTGGGTGGGGAAGGAGAGAAAAAGCTGGACAAGGAATTAAAAAAGAAAAGAACCCAATTTTATTATTGAAAAGTAGGAGGGGTTTTTGTTATGGAAAAACTTGCAGCATACCTTTGACACAGCTGAATCCACCCATCCGGTGGGAGGGCTGCATGCCTGCCGGAAATGGGATAGGAGGCAGACCAATTGCCATTCTCTGATGGAGGGACATGGTGGTAGCACCCTGCTCCAGCTCCGGAGTCCTCCAGCAGCCACAGCACGAGGCAGAGAGGAGAAGATGGCAGATGGTGGGAATGTACTAAGTCAGTGCTAAGAGTGGGAGACCAGAAGGAATCTATGCTGTCTGGGAAAATCTCACTTTGTGTAAATGCAGACATCAGAGTTTGACTCTAAGGTGGTTTTTCTTTTTCCAAATTAAATTCAGTGCCTTAAATTCCACATGAAGTAACTGGCAGAATAGAGGTGAGGTGGAGATTCTGGAGGATGCTTTGATAAGCAGTGATCGTGGATCAGCTGCAGTCTTGGTGTGGCTTTTCATGAATTTTTGAGAAATTGTCATGGCAGAACCTGCATGAACAAAGAGCACAGATAGGAGATAGTTCCGGATACTTTAATGAGTTACTTGTTGTCACTGGGTGACTGAAAACAGAACAGGGCAAAACTTCACTGTCTCCATCTTAAGTGCACTGAAGCTCCACAGCTGAGAAGCTTCAAGAGGATCCAGTCTGCACAGGGCTGCAAGGTTGGAGCCCCAGCCTTGCCCCAGGCACATGTGTGCATATTTGTCTCCGTAGTGTTTCAGCCTTTCGAGCTCAAATAGCCACTGACCCCTTTGGTTATCAGTGGATTTCCAAACTCCAGTAAGCTCAATTCTGTACTGAAATTATTTGGGGCAATTTATTATTTACATTTCTGGGACTTCATAAATTAGGTTCTCTGATTAAAGCTGCAGAGGCATAGCCACTGGCATCTTGAAATGGGCACCTTTGAAAGCAGCGGTCATGAGTAGGGCATCCAGCATGGTTGAGTTGCTGGGCTGTCAGCTCTTCTGGTGCTTTTCCTTTTGTACCTGTGTAGGCTCAGCTCTTTGGAGTTATTTGAACATACTCACAGCAATCTCTGTGTACATAAACTAATACATGGAAAGCCTTTTTCACAACCTATGCCTGAGATTGCAAACTTTCCGGCACAGTGTCTCCTCCCTACATGTTTGTATTTAACAGGCCAGTCTCACAGGGAGTTTCCAGACAGTACAGTGTAGAAGCCATAAGATACAGTAGTTCAGATTTAAGAAAGGCTAGGAGGCTGTTGGTTCAGAGTTCCTGGAAAGCCTGGGATGGTGTACAAATGAAGTAATATCTAAAACATCTTCAAATATGTTTCTAAAGCAAATGTTGCACAACTAAAGGCTTCAGAGGAATAAGAAGTAGAGGCAGATTTGTTTTTCTGTAGAACAGGACAAGTGTGTCGTATTTAATGATTCCCATAGAAAAATATGGACTTCACAATTAAAGCCACAGCTGTGTTGTCAATCTGACAAAGTATATCAGATTGGTAGGTACAGAGCTGTAGACCATTTCATAAAACCCAAGGAGTTCTCACCATCTCTTTCTAGTGGCGTTTTGTCTTTTCCTAAGCTTTCTCTTTTGGTCCAGTATATGTATTCATGCAGTAATTATATTTTTTCTCAGGATCAGAGACCAGTGAGCACCAGAACTGTGCTACAGATTGCTTCAGCTGCCTTCTGCTGTCCCCGCGTGTAGCTCTGATCTTCGTTCATAGATATTCTCAAGCTGTGTTTCTTAATGAAACTGTCCTTAAAATAGCAATGCGTGGGTTTACAGAGCTACGATTTTTTTATAGTTGTGTATTTGAGAGAATTTTATGCGTTTCTTGAAATTACTTCATTAAGCTTGTGTTCATCTGTTCCAAACATACTTCCGTTCACTGTAAGAGTTGTGCTCCTACTGCAAATACAGACACAGGCATCTTTGGTTGACCGAGTTTCTCTACTTGCATGTGGAAATAACTGCATGACACAAAGAACAGTATTAAAAATTGCTTCTGCTTTCCCTGCTTGGTTTACAAGGTTGAGTCTCCTTGTCGAAGGCTTTGGACCTGGCTTGTTTAAAAATGACTAGTGACTTCTTGTTCTGAGCCTCACAATGTGGCTGCACAGAGCTTTCTGAAAACCTTGTGGCTCTTTGCAGTTTTCCACTTGACTGTCCCCATTCACTTGGCAGTTCTGGATGTAAAGACCTTTGTAAATCTTTAAATGCCATTATGCCTCAAACAAGGAGTTTTCATGGGATGCCTAAACTTCTCAAACAATTCAAATACAATATTAATATCACTAAATAATGTCTAGTAAATAATGCATCTTGAAAAGTCTGAGTTGTAGAGGTACCTTCATGTTCTTGTCAGCGTCTTTGAGTAGACAGTGAGCCCTCGTTTTCAGTCTACAAAACTGAATAAAGATACTTAAATAGATCAGTCTTATGGCTTTAGGAAGCAACTCCTACACTGCATAGCAGACTTAGAAAGCTGGAGTCTCCCAAAATGAAAGAAAACCAAAGCACTGAAGCAAAATTTTCATTTGTCTTTTGCACTTGAACTTGTAAACTTTCCCGTGAGCCCTCTATGCCTGTTGTTAGCATATTTACACACACTAAAGTGCAAGTGGAAGGTCAGATTAGGTAGCTGGGCACTGTTTGTGTGTTTTGCACGTAGCAAAGTTGCATTTACATATGCTGATGTGGTATGGCACATTTCTGCTTGAGGCCACTTTGGCAGAATGTGTTAACTTCACATCGCCAGATCGTTTGGCTCTTCTCTGATGAGCACACACACAAAATTAGGTAACACATTGACTGTGAAGCTCAAAATACTTAGTCCTGCCTGCCACTGAAGTCAGTTAGAATGTTCATTGCAGGGTGTGTTTGATCCCTTTATTAGATTCAACCAATGCATAACAGTTACAGCTGAAGATGGAAGAGAAAGATACTGATGTTTACAGTTCTGGCACTAAAATTTTCAGCATTATAAAAAACCCCTCATCTCTTTGTTTCTGAGTTTGTACAACTAAAAAGAAGTTTGCTTAAAAAAAAAAGCCTCTTTGTAAGATTGCTTTTCCGTTGTTACCTGTAGGAGGTAGCTGGGATGACAGGAACGATTGTTCTCTCTTGTTCAGAGCAGGATTTGAGATTTTGATTCCCCCAGGGACACGAGCATCCTTTCTATTTCTGCATCTCTGGGACAGAACAGATTTGTCTAGTTTTTTGTTTTGCCTTTTGTATTTGTTTCAGTCTTGCTTAGGTTAGGCACAGCTGTGTAAAAATCCCAAACCAAGTAAAACAAATCTTTTATGGTCTGTCTGATCTTCCAGCCTTTTCATTTCTGATGTTAAAACATTTGTATTTCTGATTTGCTATGTATGAATGCCAGTATGACTGAAAGTTCAATACTGGACCAAAATCTGGCAGCTATTAGACTACAAAACTATGAGGGAAAACATTGTTCTATATGCGTGAGACATGAAAATTAATTGTTTAAATAAAAGATTTTTTCAGATGTTTAGGTTTTGTGTTTTGATTGTCCCACTAATGCTAGCATTAATCTTCTACAAATACCGTAAGTAATACAAATGTTTGCTAATAGCTTGTTTGATTTTGATCTAGCTTCAGTCGCTTTGGCAAAATTCTACTCCTGAGTGAGTAAAAGAGTAATTGGGTCCGCAGCTGTGAGTCACCTCATTACTTTCAGTGCTGCTTTGGGATCTGTTATGAGTGCAGCTGGTCAGCATGCCGTATCATCCAGTACGAGCCATGTCACAGGGCAGCCACGAGCCATGCCAGTGAGTGAGCACATCACACGGGATGTTAGGTCAGTGCTGACTCATAGGGGAAAGGACTACTCATCAAACCCATGGTAGTGTAAAGCGCTCTGTGAATTATGACCTGGTTAGGAAATTACTTCACCTATGTTGCCATTTTCATCTTTTTTCTCACAGGGTGATGTGACATTTCCTTAACCTGAATTTGTAGAAATGAAATCAAGAAGGGCATGAATTTGCCTTGCAGATATCTAAGTAATTCATATTTTTTTTTAACTAAGATTTTGAAAATATATGTGTGTGTATATATATGTATGCACACACAAATATAATTTCACATTTGTTTTACAAATGTGAGATTTTAAAAATCCTGTGACTGTGACCTTCTAAAATGACTTCCCTTTTGGTCAGCTAAAATTGCTTTTGGACTAATCCGTCCGACCATCCATGAGATTCCAGATGACTTGGCACTTGATAGGGCTGGTTGTGATGCTAAGCCTCCCACTAGTGTGGAAATGGAGAGAAGCATATGATGCCACGTGAAGCTCTCCTTCCTGTCACCTATGGAAAGCGCTGCCTTTTGACCCAGGCTAATGAATCCCACTTGGCAAGCCAGGCAGAGTGACCGACTGTAGCTGAGCTGTGTATGAGCTGTGTATTTCAGCACCAGTACCTGGTTTTCCCTGTGGATTTTCAAATGTCAGGAAGTCTTCTGAAGTTCAGCAGCCCTTAAGGCACTAACACAAGAAAAGAGAGGAAAAAGAAACCAGGAGGTGTCTAAGTTCCTGTTGCTTATGGCATCTTGCGAAGGCTGTTAGACCTGTGCAAAACATCTGTAAAGAGACACTCATCTAACCCACTGCATTTTATTCACTTGCTTTGCATGGGTGTAAATGATTAAATAAAATGCCAAGCAGTGTAGGATTCAACATAATGATAGTACTGTTTTAGCTTGCTCTGCATGGCTTGTTCTATTAATATATGTTTGTGGTCAGGAAGGAACGCAGTCTCACTTTGCTAAAATCTGAAGCTCACTAAAGCATAATGTGCAGTATTAATTTTGGTTTGACACCTGCCAGGCAAAGATCCTTACAGGCTCAACCAAGCTCCATCTGTTGCACAGATCTTCAGTTCTGATATTTCTGACTACTCGAGCCAAAGAAAAAGGAGAGACAACTAGAAGTATCTGGGAGGAATGAACAGTTTTATCAAGGCTAAATATAATGGCTTGTTGTTATACTTGGTTTAAGTTCAGTAAGAGGAACATGTACAATTGGTTATCTTGCAGGCAAAAAGAATCCTTCATACTGGCAGCATGGTTTTTGTCGTTGGGTGAAAAGACCATTGATAGCTGAAGCCCAAGCGCATGATTTTATTGTTGAATTGCTGCAGACTTTAGACAGATTTCTTGGTAAGAAAGTTGCTAGTAAAAAAATGACTCACTTATCGCACTGGGCAGATAAAAAGCCCAAGCACTCTGCTGTGTTTGTTGCATGCAAAGGAGGAGCAGGAGTAGCACTTGCCTCAGGTCTTTGAAAGACAGCTCAGGCTATTTGAAATAAACATTCAAGCAGGGTCTGTCAGAGAAGTTAACTTCCAATCCCCTGTGAGGATTGGAAAAGTTGCCTGATGAGTTTGTCATTTAGCTGACAAAACAATCATTAATTGCTCCAGTTGTCTTTGTTTTGCTGTTAGAGTGAGTGAATTATTCTGTCAGAGCTGCCCAGCCCATACAGGTAAACACTTGCCTCCTGTGAAACCATGAGAAGCCTACTGCAAATCTGAATGTAGTTTATGATCGTTGTTACTTCATACACCCATCCTCTGTTAATTATTATTTGTGATAGCGTGGAGGAGAAACCTGACTGAGGGAATTGATGGCTCTGTGTGCTTCAGACCAACAATTAGTAGATGAAAGTGCTGTATTATCAACCTCTATTGAATTCACTCAGAACTGCAGAGCATTCAAAGGTATGTAGAAATCCACTGGCATACTTCAGAATACGATTTTTTGGCATTATTTCTAGAGTTGACTCTTGGTGTGACTGCCAGCATATAAACCAGAGACTCTCATCTGCTCTCACAGGCTGTCAGGTAGCTTTGTGCTGTCTCACAAGTAGTTGCTCTGGCTTCCAAAAAATAGTCATACATCTTCTTTCCATGTAACTTTTCAAATCACCTTTGTTCATTTGGGAAAAAATCTTTGGCCAAGGTCTGACTGCTTGGTATCTGTATTCAAGCAGTTCTTCCAAATAATTCTAGCAGCTCAGGTGTTACTCAGAACCTCTCAGCTGAGTAGATATTTCTTTCTACCTTAGTGTAATGCTGCATGCTGACCCTATTTATGCGTTTATATCAAACATATTACTGTGATGATGCCACTGTTAGCTGTAACTTCAGTGGTGATGCATTTAGCTTATTTATGTATAACAATATAGAAATCAATAGGAAATATCAAGCAAATTTTACTTCCACTTAAGTGCTACAGCAGCATCAAATGCTGCTATAAATAAAAAAGTATAAAAACACAGTATAGTCAAGTCCAATCCTGTCTGCAATGTAGGGTAATCCTGCTTCAAAAGAGAGCAGATATTATAGTATGTTGTGATTGTGTTTTCTCTGCATAGATATTCTTTTCCTTGCATGCATCCGTAGTCACCATTTTATTTAAGAAATTAACTATTTGATTTCATGGTATGCAACAGCAGAGAAATACTAGGAAAGCAGAGTAACATCCACATTATTAACTGCTGAAACGACTTCCCTGTTCTTCCCAAATAAAAAGCAAATGAAAAAGTGAACCCCCAATCTCTTTCAACTCCTTAAACCCAGGGATTGCTCCCTATGGCTTGAAAAGGGTGAAAACTTATGATAGGATGGATTTATTTAGCGACTTCTCTGTCAATCTATTTAATATAGAGTAATACTGAGGGCCATCAGTATAGCAGAGATCTGTGGAGGTACAAAACCTGTAAGACAGTTTAAAAGAAAGCTCGGGAGAACTGAGTAGCTACTGGAACTGCATAGTGGGAATACAGTTGAAAACTTTTGTCATCAAATCTGAATGTTTTGTTTCAGGTTTAGCAGTCTGCTGCCACATCCACAACTACTAGGCAGTTGTTAGCAAGTGATAAAGAATATACAGATTAGCTGCTGGTATTGAGCCAAACCAGAAACATCTGAGTTCTCGAATTGCCTGTAGGTTTACAAAATCTTATAAGTTGTCTTTTTTCCCTACCCCAATACGCAAAATGTATTTAATGTCATGAAGCATGGTGCTTGAGAGCTCACACAGGAGATGAGATTGTCAACAAATGAAGATATATGTACTTTTTAATAACACCAGTAATTCAGACTCCCAGCAAGCTTTTGGCAAGAAGGAGCTGAATATGGTACCCTGGGTGGATTCTGCTTCACTTGAGGGAGGCTGTTCAAAGTTGCCATAGATTTGATTATCATAGATCATGGCCACAATTTATTGGCGCACATTTTATTGGCGCACATTTTCTGTCATAGTATTTGATTCCATAAAAATTCCATATTTAAAATAAGACAGAGAACTTCTTATCTTTTAATGCAAGTCATAAAAGCCAGCATGTTGTGGAAGAATGCAGCCAGTCTTAAAAATTAATTTCATATTTGCTTTTATTTTGATTACTGACTTTGATAATTAAATTACGAGGCATGGAAATGGAAATTACCATGACAGAAATACACTTATGGGTAAGTATATTACGAGTAATTGACAAAGGTTGATATTATTCTGGATATTAATGGCTTTGTATTCATCAGATCCGAAGTTAACAACCTACAGAAACTTTACAATCCTGCAGTCGTGAAGCAGAAGTGCAGCATATACTCAGATAAACAAGAAATTCTCTGTCAGATTTGTTTTACTGTAATGTGTTCAGTTGAAAAACAAGTTCTAAACCTTTGTTTTAAGTTTTTTTCTTTTAATGAACTTACAGTACAGATTCCATTGCTGTAGTTTAGTCTGGGTATTTAACTGACCAAGATTTGATTTTGATTACATTAAAGAAGATAGTATTTATTCTTAAGAAGGTAACTGGGCCTGTTGTTCTTGCAGAGGTGCAGGTTTTCCATCACCGGGATTTCCCTATGCTGAGTCAGATTTGTGGGAGTCCCAAGCAGAGAATAGTGCTTGCTTGTCAGTCATCATTAAGTGGTGTCCTCTGATAGCCTCAAATGGGGTGAAGGAGGTAGGCATCTTTTTGGTAATGAGCAGAAGTCTACAGAGGAGGCAGTCTGCAGATAAGTGGAAGAGCTTCTGCAGTCTTCCATATCACAGCGATTTACGTGACTCATGAGATAGACAGAAAGAAACAGAGGATTAACAATGCACATGCTAAAAGCAGGAGGCTTCTCCAAGTTATTTTAACATCTCTTCAAGTTATTTTAATATTCTTTTAGGTTATTTAATCTGAGTGTATTAACTTTATATATAGGAAGGTATCTATAATGGGGTCAGTTATCTGTCTTCAAGTAGTACAGGATTTACAGTTCAATTCTTCTCACTCCTTGGCCAAACACTTTTTGAAACCCATCAAGACCAGGTGAAACCCACTAAGACCAGACCACTGGGACCTGGTAGTTTTGAATAGATTTTGGATGGGCTGTGAGATCCATGCTGTTTGCAGGTATATAGAAAAGATACATATACTGTGATACATAGAAGAGAAATATTCTTCCACATTCTGTGGAGCACGATTATTTGGAGCTGTTGCAAAATGCTAATGTTCCCTTCCCAGCCTTTGAATCTGTCTGATGTTTAATTAGCAGCAACAACAACAAGAAAAAAACCAACACCCAAATTATATAGTAGGGGTTAGTTTCTGGATAGTCTGTTCTTCTCTTTTCACTGATCAGGCATTTGGGTTTGATTCTTGTATTTAAACAGGTCCCAAATCAGACCGTTCTAAAGTTCACAGCAACGAAATAAACTTCATAATCATTTTTAACTTGCACAGGAGGGAGTAAGTGCTTCATTCTCCCTGCAGGCCTGCCAAATGCCATCTATCCAGCAAGATACTTTCCCATCTGGCACACTAGTCCTTCATTGCTGCAGGTTGGCTTAGAGCTCATGAATATGGATGTGCTGTAGGAAGAAGGCAGGCCTTTGCCTGCAGTTCCGCCTGTTAGGACTGGGCTGGGAGAGAGCAGCTGAACAGGAAAGAGGAAGAGCAGCTGTACAAATGGAGGCCCACTGTCACCTCCCACCCCCTTTCCTATCAAATTAAGCCAATCCATCCCCTGCAGTTACCTAGCGCCTCTGTTTATTCCACTCTTCTCACAAGAACATCCACCATGATCTTGTCTTTGACTTGAGTGATCTACAGCACCCACTGGGATACTTCAAAATCCTTACTCTCTGCTTTCCCTTTCATCTAGCTTCTCTGGAAGCTCAAGGGGAGGTGCAGCTCTCAAAGTCTCTGATCTCTCCATTAGTGGGAGCATTGCATACCTTCCAGTTCAGATTCTGCAACTCCACCTCAACAGCTCTTGAAAGCCTGTCCCAACCTGATTCACCAAGTGTTGTTCGGCTTTGTGACCCACTTTCACTGTTGTGTTCAGGCCAAGGGGATTTCACTTTAAAGTAAATATACATGGCTATGTGCAAGTTATTTCCTATTGGGACATTCATTCATGAAATAATTTACTGAGTGTAACGCAGCTGCCAAAACATACAGCTCACAGCCTGACAACCATGACCATGCCTTTTCAATGCCCACTGCTGGGTCTGTGGCTCAGGCTGGTTGAAGTCAAGTGTACTGCACTCCAAGGGGGCTGGAGTGAAGCAGAGTGTGGAACTAGGTTCTTTATTATATATATGTTTCCCTTTAGCTGAAGTGCGCCAAATGTTACTAGCTGCTGGCACGTTAGCACAATGGCTCTGTAGAGCCTCAAAGTCCCTTTTAGCGTAATGTCTTATAGTAACCAAGGCTGCGTGCGCCTCTGCTGTGGGCTGTTGTGTGTATGCATGTACACCTAGTAGCTCCTGAATCTGTTGGCCAGCCTCAAGAACTCTGCCTTCTTGCTGTTGTGGAAAGGAGCAATTTCATGACTGTCTTGAGAATCAGTAAGCAGCTGGAGGAGAGAAGTTCTGAAGAATGAATCAACTGTAGGACTCACAACTGGGGGAAACAAGGCTGCTTTGGTTTGCTGCTTCTGGAAGGGCTTCATCTAACTTTAGCACTTCTCAGGGAAGAACTGTACTCCAGATGCCAGGAAAGGCAATTAAAGAGGAGTCTAAAATAATTGCTTTGAACTCTTCAGAAATGACAAGCAGCGTCTTCTAAGAGGGTCAAGTAAACAATAGTGACTTCAGCCCAGATCACTGAAGGATCACTCTTTACACCTACTAGTAGGAGATACTGAGGCCTAAGCAGTTACTCCTTTTTGCAGTCCAGTTCCAGTTCTGCAGGGTCTGAAGCCCAGAATCACCTACCTGTTTATGATGTGATTATATAAAAGTTGAGTATTTGCCTAGCACTGTTTCTGCCAAGGGTTCTTGCATGCAATTTTTCTCTGTTTCAGTATATCCCTTGATTCCCAGGAGTGTTTTCTCACCACCAGGCCCCATTCTAGAGGCTGGGAAGCATTCTTGACCCTTCTCAGTTGCTTTTGTGTTGCACTATGTAAAAGTGTATTGATAAGGCCCCCTCATTTCCAAGAGGTGCTTTTGGTTGTGCACAGAGTAGTCATACTTACATGGAGAGGGCTCCTTTAGACAAAACCATAAGGCAATTGGAGTTGCCAGCAGTTCTGAGGAATCAGCTGGGTACTTTACAGATCACCCAAAAATGCCTCAGCACTTTTTGCTGCTGTGTCCTGTGTTGGAGCCAATCTCGCTTGCTCCCCACTGCGTTCCAGCAGCACAGAGAGTGGGAGGTCAGTGCCTCAGTGCTGATAAAGGTTTTCCAGTGGTACAAGACAGCCTAAGAGGTGGTCTCTGCTTTTTTTTCATCACCTAGAGGTGGTAATGAGAAAGCAAAAGCAGAAAGAAGTCTTGAGGTGATTCAAAGCCCACTTTCACTGGACTTTATCTTGCATCCTCCCACTTGTGCCAAGCGGGACAGAGCTGGGGTGAGTTTATTTTCCATCCCCCTCATTTTTGCAATATCTTCTTGGAGTCTGTTACTTAAAGCTGGAGAGGTCCTAAAGAAAAAGGAATTCTAAAGTGGTGACCAGCTGCCTTTGCCCCATATATAGCTTTGGTATCTGAGTAACTCTTTTGTCTGTGGTACCATCTATTTATATCCAGTTCTGTTTCCTGCCCACACTCACCAGTGCCATCGTATCTCCCAGTCAGTGTAGCAGTCTGGAAGCACAGATGTACACACAGGCCAGGAGTTGTCAAAATCTGTTTTTTAACTGGGACAGCTAGGATAGAGGCTTAGGGTGGAGGAGCTTCCTTGACCAGCGAGAGCAGGAAATGGGGAGAAGAATGTTTCCTTGTGCTGCAACTTTGAATAGAAGGAGCTGTGTGTCTTTCTCTGGGGCAGTTTCAGCTCCAAAGCCATGGTGGAGAGTGTCCTACCTCTCTCCAGCCAGGAGGAAGGGGATTTTAAGGGTCGTAAGCGCTATGTCAGCAATCTGGCTAGCAGACCCAGAAGAGCTGCTCTGCACCAGGCTGGCTCACTGTCCAGCACAAAGCAGTTGGTTCCCCATTCCTCAGGGACTTAGTGGCTTCAGTGTGAGCAGTGAGGCTTCAGCCTCTCTGTCTCTGCAGCGTGCAGCCCTGGCACTTCGTGGCATAGACCATGGCCACAGCTGACCATGGTGTTGCACTTGGTGTGCTCACTGGAGGTGAAGGTACCGAAATTGCTGTCTCCTGGGAAGGCCACAACACCCTCAGTGGTGCCCCAAAACCTGCTTCTTCCTGTTTCTAACAATGCAGTCCTTGTTTTGCTAATCTGAAGCATATACCTAACATAAGCATGTACACCTCCACATTGAATCCACCTCAAGCAAAAAGAGCTTTCCATTTCTTTTGCAAAACCTGAGGTCTCAGTATCCTAAACTTACCTTTCAAATACAACTGCAGGATCCTCATAATTGAAACTTTTGCTCTAATCTCATACCTCCCTCAGGCGGTTCCTGACAAATGGAGATTATAAGAGAAGGTCTGTAGTAAGCATAACTAAAAAGGCATCTTTAATTTTTTTGCAATGTGTTCAAAGCAGCTTTGGTGCTGAGCACAGAAAACTTATTTCCCTTTTACCTGAAATGCCATTATGTTTATTAAGAGTGGCATTGATCCAAGAACATATCCAAATATTTTTGTGATTTTGCATTTGTCATAACTGAAATATCTCACTAAATATTTCTCTGTATGTGTAAATAATATTGTTCATCGTGTAATACTTGTCTCAGATTTTCCTCAGTGACGTTGTGTCAGATCTGAAAAAGAGCTATCACAGAAAATAAAATGGGACTAAAATAACAGTCCTTTGTATTAAATTTAACATTTGGCTTCTGTCCCAGAATTTTCCATGTCCATATTAGAATCAGATGGTAGAATAAGATGAAAAGATTTCCTGGATGGGTTTTATTCTTATTCTTATTAAAAGGCTGATAACAGGCTGAAGGCAAGATACTTGTTGCAGCAAAAAATTTGCCTAATATCAAAGGCTCGATGGACAAGCTGACATGTATTATAGTTAGGCCTCCCTGCTTGATCATATTTCAGTATCATAAAATCATTCTGCTAGTGAACATGACGTATAAAAATTCTAGCGTGAGAGCAAAAAGCCTGAGCTGGCAGGTAGCTCTCCTTTGTGCACACTGCCTTATGGTTAGTAGCTGACCATAAGCCAAGTCAATGGTTTAATATCAAAAACCAGTGCTGTCAACAGCACAGTGTAGCCATATTTAAAATTTTATCTATTCTCAAATATTTGCATTCATGAGAGGCAGTCCCTTTGTCCTGACTTACCTGTGGAGCTGGTAACGTGTGATGTGACAGCACAGGGCTGCCCCACCAGTACTGCTCAGCCTTCTTCAGGAACATCCTCTGCTCTGTCCTGTAACCAGCCACTTGCCCGGGGTTTCTTTGGCAATTTGGAGACAAAAAGATCAAAGGGACCTAAATACTCTTCAGAAAGCAATTTTCCCTTTACTCAAAGCAGCTTTGTATAGTACTTATGTATGATTGGGCCTAAATTGTACAAACATTTGCAGGCTGTGGGTATTCTATGCAAAACCAATTACTTTTGATAAAATGAAGGAGTGGTGCTTTCTAGTGTTACTGTTCTGCTGTATTGGAGGCTGAGAGTATGATATGGGAGCTATAAATTAGATTTTGCAGAGCAGCTCTTCTGTAGGGTGTCTGCTGCTTCAGATTGACAGGCTATAATCAGCTTTTTCTTGGGGATATTTTTGATGTTTTGATGCAGTATCTTCAGCAACAAAAGTAGAGCAGCAATTGCAGGCTGCGCTGACCCTTCATTTCAGCTTGTAATTGCAAAGGGCATTGAAGAGCAAATGTACTTTATAGATATCTTATGCTGCTTTTCTAAATACACCTTTTTAAAGTAACTGGTATGCGGTTTGCATTTACTGGTGGCAAGAGAATTGTTTCGCCCTCAGTGAGTGTTTACAGCATCAACTTCAACAACTGAGCTTATACCCACCCAGTGCTCCTTTTATAGCCAATTGAGGGAAATGTGCATGTTTAGAGGAGTAATTTATATGCTTATTTTAGACATCATCCTGGTGAGATGGATTGTATTCTAGAAGTGCCTATTTCTCTCCTTGGGCATAATTAATCGTAGTGTAATTAGACTACCTGTAGTTAGGTGAGATGGATCCCATACAGCATGTTCCTGAATAGTACTGTGTTCTCACTCTGCTATTAATACTGTTTGTATTAATGCTTTTTTTAAATATAGTGATCAGATTGCCACAGGGAATACACAAAGAGATCACTTGTGTTTGTAAGAAATACGTGGTGCAGTCCCCAGGAGGTTTTTGTTACTGTTAATTACAACTACCTTAATGCTTCCTGTGAAAGCTGTTTTGGTAGTTGTATTGATCCTGTCCTCCATGACTCAGATACTAGCTTGATGGTGAACGTCTCAGATAAACTGTTGGGGGCATGTTGGGTGCTCGGATGATACTAAGGGACATAAGGCAGAAATCTCTTGAGAGAACATGGGGCTGTCCTGAAAACAGCCTCAAGGAGGCCAGATGAATGGAGCTGTAGCACAAAAATGCCTGTTTTCAGGAATGTTGCTATAAGTGGAATGAAGCATAATTTGTACTGGGAACAACACTGATGCCCTGTTCATTTGGGTTCACCTGAGTCATGCTTATGGGCTCATTCAGGTAGAAGAAAAGGCCTGAAGCTCTTCTCCTCAAGATGAGTTTGCTGTATATAACAGGTCACAAAGGGTAAGTAGCATCTTAGGAGACTGAAGAATTTCCTGGGAGCAGCCCTCAGCAAAACAAAACAAAAAAACCAAAATAAATCGAGTAATGCCTAGTAACTAAGGAATCAGAAGTTATTTCCAAAGTGTATAAACAGAGACCCAGAATAGAAGTAATATGGTATTACTGGTACCACATTTGTCATTTGCCACTATATCATATTGATGCGAGCAGATTAATTTTCAGGTGGCAATGGCTGCTGGAGACATGTTCCTTGAAAGTCTTTCTTGTTCACTACCCTGAAATCTGTAGTTACTTTTGGAAGTCTTGGCTTTGGAGTAGAATTCTGATATTTGAATGTCAGAATAGGCTCCCTAGTATGGTCCACTGAGCATTAGCTTTCCTCTAATTAATCTTCTAGATTATTATGTCATTAATTTTTCTAGGTGAGTATGTAATCTGTTTCTTTAATTAATTCTTTCACCTCAGCTTTGCTTATTCCCTCCTTTATCAAGGTCTTACATTAATATTTGCAGCATCACCTAGTGACATGTGTATGCATTTTCTTTTCTTTACAGATATCCCTGAAATTGCACCATTTATTTTGAAGACTTCACCAACAGATCAGCAGCTGAACAAGCTTGCAAGGAGACTGGGACCCGAATGGGAGCATATAGTTCTGTGTTTGGGTTTGTCCCATACTGACATCTATCGATGTAAAGTCAATCACCCCCACAACCTGCAGTCACAGATTGTAGCTGCATTTGTCCTGTGGAGACAGCGCTTGGGGAAAAAAGCAACAATCCAAAGTCTGCAAGCCAGTCTGATGGCAGAAGAAGTGGATCCTTCTGTGATACAGTATATGCTTGAGTGAAGCCTTGCTATTGATCAGGAGCTTTCAAGTACTTTGTTAAATTAAATAAAGAGGGTTCATGAAAATGCATGTTGAAGATCTGATGCCTTAAACTGGAAAAAAAGGGGTTGGGAACTATGTTTTTATTAAGCTTAAACATTCCAGTTTCCTGTGGCATATTGTGACTTGTAATTCTTTTCATGCCAGATTAATTTTTATCAAGCATTAAAAAAATTGATCGCTCTTTCCTGTTCACTTTTATACTTTTCCAGTGGGGATATAGGGTGACACTTAAATTGCTTGTAAGCAGGCGCCCTGCAGTGAGCTCAGCAAGGTTTCTAGTTTCATTGAGGGAGCAACACTTGGTTTAACTTATTTGCTGCAGGAGTCCTTTTTGCTGCTATTCTGTGCTAGTTCCCTGATACCCCAGGAAGAAATGAGAATAATCACTGTTTAACAATTTTACCACAGTTATTGCAGGTGGCTAATTTCACATTTATAAAAGCTTTAGTGCATGGAGTTTGTTTCTAGGATAAATGGCTGCTACCTTTGTCTGCCTTTGAAACTGGTGTGTCAGAGAGGGTTTCTCCTGTTATTATTTAATGGGTGTATCTGCAAGGAGATTGGCACTGTGCGTGTGTGCCATCTCTTAGCATAGCACGGGTGGGGAGTTCTCAGGGAAGACACACAGTAGAAAAGTGACCAGAAGATAGACAGAAACAGGCAAACAAAGTGAAAAGGGGCGTAAAAAATGAGACAACTTTTGAGTTGTCTGTGTTTGTCTCCACTAATAAAGTGGGAGACAGCCTGGTGCCTGCTGAGTCTTGCGCTATGCTGTGGACCCAGGCAGTCTTGTTTCACAAGTTTTCCTCTTATGTCAAGTATCCAGGGTCATCTTCCTCTGGCCACCACATGCCCACCAGGGTAGAGAAGGTTGCAGGTCCTTTCTGGTCAAGATGAACTCCCCGCTGCTCTCTCTCCAGCTTGTACCATCCACCATACTCATTTGATTTCTACTGGCTTCTCTGAATCTCATAGGAGGCAGAACTCCGTCTCCTGTCCCGAGTTGTTTGTCAGATGTAATTGTACCACCTGTGAGAATTAGATTTTATACAGAAGAACAATGAAGCCTGGGCTTTTCTCTTCCTCTTCTGTCAGAGAGATTTTCTTCCTACTGGAAGACACCACTGAGGTTTTGCTGACCAGGTAAAGGGAGATAAGGCCGCATGGTATGTATCTGAAGGTGTTGGGAATGACCAGATGCTCTCTGAGGCCTGATGATAAGAGGCAGAATATGTTTTAATTCTTCCTGAGCAGTCTGCTGCACAGTAAATGAGGAACAAAGTTTGGATGCAGGGTTTCTAGGTGTACTTATGAACAAGGTACAGTAGACTATGGAGTCATTGCCAAGTAATATCTTGTAGAATGCCTACAAGATCGGCCTTGTATGATTTAAGAGCTGCCTCATCAAAAGCCTTAATTAGGATAAGAATTAGTGCTTCTTCTTTTTCTTTTTTTTTTTTTTTTTTGTTTGGTTTTGGTTTTTTTTTTAATTCTTCCTATATCCAGATTTTGGTAGACAGTTGGGTGGTTAGGAAAGACAAAGAGGTTTTAAGGAAATCCTGTCTGCCTTGGGTTTTTTCAGAAGCACAGAAATAGAAAACATCCTAGCAAGGTCAGCACCTGCAGCTCCTGAAGCAATCTGGTGGTATTTTGGTTTGCATCTTCTGTATACAGTTATAGCCTTTAGTAAATCATGATCCTGTTATACCTTACTTAGATCTTAACTAATCATATCCTGTTATGGCTCCTTACAGAGTTTAAGTCTATCAACAAATGCCAAGTAAGCAATGCAAATCACTTCAGGCCTTGGAATGTATTTATTTTTCTGTTTCATGATGCTTTAATGCCATCATTAAACATGTTCTGCATTTTAGGGAACTTGGGCAAAGCAGGGTCCCTGGCAGCAGTTTGGAGGAGCAAAAGCTGGAGATGGGGAACAGCAAAAACTACTGAAAACATGATTTAGAGGAAGAAGCTGGCTCCAAGTGACATAAATGCAAGTACTTTATCTTGTTCTGAGCCAGCATGGACCAAGTCTAAAGATAGACTGGTCTTCAAGGAAGTCATCCCCATTCAACCGAGCATGAGCACAGAGCTCCAGGAAGGCAACTAGTCTGGGAAGTAAAACAGTGGGATGGGCACACTCATGGGGCCATGGTACCTTCTTCCTTGGGTGAACTTTGCATTTCATGTTCTTCATTTGTAAGACCAATGTCATCTTATCCATAGGTAATACATTTAGGGTCTTTTTTAATGGTTAAGTAAACAGCCTGCAGTACATATGAAGTGTCACGTCAAAGAAGCCTTCCCTACAGGCCAGGTATTGTTCTGTGTATCTCCTATGGGCCACTGAAAACCTGATGGGTGAGTGTCATATCAGGCAGTTTCCCCACTGAAATTTGTCTTTCAGTGTGCTAAATTCTGCATCCCAGCAGTGGTACTGAAATTAAAGGAGCTGCAGCTCGGCAAGGATTTCAAAACCTGGGCCTCTCACATTGTAGAACAAAGCACTTAATTCATAATTTATGGTTACTTTCACATTTCCATGCCTGAAATTAATGTTGTAATACTTGAGTTGCAAATATTGAAGGGAGAGGTTTACTTATTTTATGAGATTGTTTCCATTGCTGTTATTTTTAAATTCATAGAAGTGTTCCTATTAGACTCTTCAGTTTTATTAAAGCTTGTTTTTTGCACCACACAAATGCAGGCACACATTTAACTTGTCAGTAATATTTCTTTAACCCAGTGTGGATTTTTCCATCCACTTAAAAATATTTTTCTTCTGTATGTAATGCTTTATTTTGCACAAGGATGCAATTAAGACAATTTAATTCTTCAGATGTATAGCAAGGCCTCTTATTCTCTCTTAGGACAGCCAAAAGGTCTTAAAATGTTTATTCTTCTCTGGCTAATTTGGGAGCAAATGTTATTTATTTAAATCTCACTCATAGACAAGCCTGCGACTTGGGTATTGTTCAGGAGTGAGGCAACTCTGTGAACGTATTTCCCCATCTCTCCCTTGGCCTCAGCTCCCTTGCGCCACCGGGTTTGGGTGATGACAGGGGGCTTGCACAGGGCCTCCTGTCCTCCCTGCTCACTGTGCCTCCAGGACTGGTGCACAGGGCAGGCTGACAGCCAGGAGCGGCCCGCAGCAAGGACTCATCCCTCTTCCACTGCTCATCGCTTGCAGTGAGGCATGTGGCTACTCCAGGCTTTGAGCTAGCGTGTGGTCTCAGGAGCAAAGGTTAGCCAGCAGCAACTGCTCTCTGATGTGTTTAGGTTTCTTAACTGATGTTGAAAATGCCTTTCTAGTGAAAATGGTGTAATTGCCATCTACTTAGTTGAGGCAGTGTTTAGGAGCATCTACAGAAGAAACCTTGAAGGTGGCCTCTGCTGGACCTTCCACTAAATGGATGGCTTAACTTCTAGTCTTTGGAAAAACTAGCCACTGATTTTTCTTCCTTGGTCTGTAAAGGGGGCTTAGAGATCCCATTAATTCTCCTAAGTGGTAAGTATGCTTTACAAAAGCTGTTTTGAACTCTGCAAGCGGAGGTGGACTCAGCATAGCAACAGGCAAGGCCTAAGAGCACTCTTTCTCCCCACCTATATGAAGTGGTGTGGATGTTCACAAAGGAGGGATCTCAGGGCAGAACCAGGTCAAGGAGGCTTTACAGGGCACTGAAGAGTGGCTGGAGTGTACAGTAAAATGAAAATGCAGTCATCTTAGAGCTGCTTCTCCCAGATGATGTGGGGGAAATTTCCATCTTGAGTCATCTATTATGACAGTCGTTGATCTATGGAATAAAACATTCTGCAAAAGGCTAGGAAAATAAACAAAGTCATATTCTATTCAAAGAACATCAAAGGCACACTCATCTGATGCTAATGTGGTCATGCTGCTAGTTTTGTTTCTTACTGGAAATAAAAGTCTCTGAGAAGTAATCTCTTTCTAAGCTTCCATATTCATAGCCACAGACTAATGTCAAGGCGTAGTAGTAGAGCTGAAACCACAGTTCCAAAAAGCTTTGTGTATTTGCAATGAATATTCAAAAGCTTTGTGCAGATTTCACTAGGTGAGAAGAATTTTGACTTTTCAGTGTCTTTCTATGACCTGATAAATAGACCTAAAAAAAAAAAATCCAGTGATTTGGCCTTTTTTTTGGCCTGAATAGTGTCTTTCTAAACGGATTTCCTGAGAAAAAGGAACATTTGCTGGAAATGGAAATAATCTCTCAAAATATCTTTCCAGATTAAAAAAAGGAGTATGTGCTTTATCAGGATTCACTTCTGAACCTAGCATTTTGGTTGTGAAAAGAGATGAATTACAGTTTCCCTTTGAAGCTGTTGGGGACAGCTGGATGATCAGTAGAGCTGATAATGGTGCAGGAAGACTCCCAGCACTCCTGCAGCAGGGACTGCTTTAAAATGCCTGCACATGTTGCAGATACCATTTCTGACACTGATGTCTGGTCCAAGCCCCAACAGCAAAGAGACAAAAAGTCTCTTGTTAACTTCAATGCGCTTTAGATTAGGCCTTCTTTAATTGGAACCTGCTGAAATGTGGTACTTTTACTACCTCCCTTTGAAAAGCAGGCTTTATAGGTTTGGGACAATAAAAAGGGAAGGGGTTTTTGGGGGTGTAGTAAGCATTCTAGGTTATGGGGTCCTCTTTTCACTGCCTCAACTGCTACTTTGCACTGTTAGCTTCAAAGTAAGCATCATGAGAAGGGAAAAAAAAGAGGAGTGGAGCCATTCAGCAAAGGATATCACTAAGTCTCCAAAACCATGATCATTTTGAGTTCTGGAATGTGAGCAGTCTCATTAAGAGGTGGGATTTCATGGCTCAGGAGATTGCTTATACATTCTTATACTTGCCTGGCAGGGGAGACACCATGATCAAGCAGGTGGTTTTCCCAGTGCGAGGCTCATCCCTTGCACTCCGGGTGTGCTGACCCCTGCGGTTTCCCCAGATGCAGGAAACTCGACTGTTTGTTTGGTTTGGGTTTTTTGTTTTATGGTGCGCACTCGCCGTATGCCCCAGGCCCGATCTGGGCGCTCTGCCCGGGCTGCCCCGGCAGTGGTCAGTGCAGGCACCAGACAGAGCCGATGAGAGGGGAGGATGCGGTGCGGAGCTCGGGGTGCAGAGAGCGCCCGCACTGCTCTGCTGAGGGGA
>JANRGW010051536.1:0-42803 GCA_024733675.1 Psilopsiagon aymara | reverse complement strand
AGATTAAATTTTTAAAAAAAAAAAAAAAAAAAACAAAAAAACCCAGAAAACCCCAACCCAAAGCAAAACAAAAAACCCAACCCCAAAACATTTTCCCTTTCTATCTTATCACATAAGAAAATAAACAAGGACCGATTTCTTGGCTAGCCCGCCTTAAAGATATCCCAGCACTGTATCTGCATGTCAGCTTTTCACTTTCAAATTCCCTTTAAATAGATTATTCGTAAAGTTTTTTATTAGTCTCCCTAAAATTCTTCTATTTATATTTGCTGTTTATAAAATAGTATCCAGAGACCATTGTGCAATGTGCTGCGCATAGTCAAAAGCCATCAAGCTCTTGAGACAAACAATGGAAATACTTTACAGATGGGAGCTGTTTTACAGATGGCGTACGGGGGCAGGAAAGACACGAAGGTTGGAGAGAGGCAGAAACATGGACATTGGCCATGGTTGCGAAAGAAGCCAGTGGCAGAGCCAGGCACTTAACCCACATTCCCATCCAATTGCTTCCCTATTAATTTTCCTCTCTCATCCTTGTAGAAGACACATTATAATTTTTACCACCTTCTCTCATGTTTCTAAAAAAATAAAGTGCTGGCGACTGAAAAATTGGATTTTCCATGCACATCACACATTTTTCAGACACTTGGCTAATTTCAAGGAACTCTGCAACGGCTTTCAAGGTGATGCTTTGGAGCGGACACAGGGGCTGCCCATGGTGAGGGCACCCTGGGGCGGTACCAGGAAGGTCAATGCTTCCAAAGTAAGAGAACTGCTCCTGCTATTTTCAGCCAGGCAATGGCATCTCGTTGCACATTAGGCTGAGGTTTACGCTCAGACAACTTTTAGTGTAGACTATCGGTCAAAGAGAGCGATGCTGCTCCTCTCACTTCCCACTCTTGACAGCTAATCCACGGAAAAAGTGAATTTATTGTGGCCCCATCAGTGGTTCAGCATTGCATTAAACCCTGGAGTTCAAGACTGATGCCATAAATGTTCTTTGCCCATCCCTGCGAGGCTTCAACAAATACCTCCCAAGGGACCATGTGCTGCAAAACCCTTTTCAGCTGCCCTAGCTGAGCCAAGATTCCTTGAATTCATGCAACTGATATCATAGGGGAAAAATAGGAGGGAAAAGGACTGCATGGTCCTTAACCTCTGAATGAGGAGCAGGATCTTCTCTGACTGATTTTTAAGCAGCAGGTTTTCAACATCTCCATGAACCTTGCAATCAGTTCTGAGATGGTGAGGCTTGGCCTAAAGAGAGACTAAACCCAGTTAAAACTAATGTTTTAGAGACAGTAAGGACATGAGGAATGAAGTGTTTAAGTAAAGAAATCATTTCAGTTCTGTCACCTTTGGCAGGCCTAAGTACCTCTTTAGGATTCATGATACTGAAAAAATGAATCTATTGCTAAGAAAAGCAACACTCAGCATAAAAAATGTATTTACCTGTTACCAACAATTTCGCTGTTGAATTTGTAGTCGAGAGACATCTAAATGTAAGATTACTTTACATTAAAATGAATATAAATTTGGCGTGCTAAAGGATTTTAGGGACTTTTTTGTATTCAGGTGAAACATTATCAGTTGGTGTTCTGTGTGGCTGTATTTATACAGTTCGCTTTTCATGTTGCCATTAGAAAAAAACATGCACATTCTTTCCATGTAAAATAATTTTGTAAAATAGCTTAGTCCAACAGTTACACCTAGTCTGAGTATCAAAGATTTTATTTTATTTTATTTTTAATGTTTTGATTAAAAGTGAGTAAATGAGCATATGTGCAATTATATTTTGGGTGCAATAGCTTCAGCCGCCACATTTTGGCATTTTATTTTATTAGCTAAAAGTTCACATATGGTTTCCATGTTTCCAATCTGGCTTTAAGGAGGCAATGGCTGAATTAAGCAATGTTTCTCCTCACTCCAATTCCCTTAGATACACTTAAAAAGTCCATTCAGATTATAAAAAAAGTAAATTAAGGTTTATAATATTCAGAAGGTGGCCCATAGTAGTGACTAATACAGTGCTATCTTGTAAGTACCCGTGCACCCCGCAGAAACTGTTAAAAGCCATGTTTCATAGCTTAAAATATTAAATCATTTCTATGATTCTGTGGGGCACAGTCATGCCTGAATGCCAACATATTTCTTTTTATGAACAACAATGCTGTTGTACCGGTGCAGGAGCTGCCAAATCACCCCATGTGACTTCCAGGATTTTCAGGTCCTTCAGCACCTCCCACTGTTGGACCCAAGGGATGTGGGGAAGAATTTGAGAGCTCTGTTCAATGCTGTCTGACAAAGCCTACAGAAATGACCTGAGGGAAGGAGCTCAGGGCCATTTGATGCATAGCCATGAGGGTGATCAACAGAAGTGCAGTAGGAATACTGGATAGGATAGAGGTCTGGAAGAGGGGCACAGCTCCAGTGGGGACATCACTGGGGAGAAACAAGTGTGCTTCAGCCTCAGGAACAGCCACACTTGGGAACAGTGAGACAGAAGTACCATTATATATATATATCTATGTTTATGTATACACACACATACATATATAAGCTTGAGAAGAACTGAAAAGGTATTTGTTTTCACATGGCAGATGTGCCAGCTATCTCCCAGTGCACAAAGTGTGGCTATGAAAAGGGAAATGAACGCTGAATCCCATGGGAAAAGAAATAACTCGTGTTTGCAGCAGAGGTGGTGTAGGTTGGATATTAGGCAAAGCTTCCCAACTGCAAAGGTCATGAAGCACTTAATGAAAAGAAAGAAGTTAGCGAGTCCCTTGAGAAGAGGTATTCAGTAACTGCACAGGCAAACACATGTCAGGGATGGCCTTGGCATCAGTGTAGCAGCTTGACTATGTGACCTCCCAGGGTTCCAGTCAACCCCATGTTTCTGTGAGCTCAAGAAAATGCATCTAGCATGTCTGGAAGCACAGGAGCATGGGACTTCTCTACTGCATTTATGCAAAAGCAAGTCACATTCAGGATATCCCTCCTTTATATCCCTCTTCTCCAGGTTACCAACCTAACACACAACCAAGCTCCCACAGTCCCCTTCTGGGCTTCCTAATACACTTTGGTCTGCACATTTCGGTTGTCAGTGTAAGATGACGTGTATGCCCTCCAACTCCAAGCTGACAGCAAGTGTGACATTAGGGTTTTTTCAGAGCCACCTGCTCAGCATGGCTTCCCTGTTGGTGGCTGACATAAGATGTTCAGAGACTGAAGTACTGTTATCCAATCTGTATCACATCTTACAAACACAATAAAAAAATGGATAGGCAGACACTGAGCCCAAACCTCTACCAGTTATCAGTGCCACGAGGGAAACTGGTCTGCACTTTCATTACTTATCTGAGTTTTTATTGATCAGTAAGTAATCTGCCTGAGTAAAAGCCCAAAGGCTCAGAGATACAGACTTGCTTCTCCAGATACTCAAGTTTCCATCTAAATCCATCCTAATCCAACAAAACCTGCGAACTTGAACATAAACCATGCCCATAGGTACACTGAAGTATAGGATTAAACATTTTGCTGAATAGGGTACCTACATTACTAAGGCATTTAGCTGTTAGTATTGGCTCTTTTTTCAGCTAAATTGTGACGGCAAAAGGTTTCCACACTAGGCTGAAATCAAGAGTTTTTTTCTTTATTTCTGGCTTTTTTTTTTTTTTGTATTTTTCTTCCTCTCTCCCCAACAGAACCAGATAGGTGCCTGAGAAACTGTTTCTGCCTCGCTAATATCCCAGAATTTAGGCCTGTTGGTATGGGAAATTCAAGACCAAATCTCTGTTCAAACACATTCATCTGAAAGTTGTAATCCCACTTTTCGCGCATATATGCTACCTGAGCACTGATCTGTATAAAGCAGCAACGTTCTTGCGATTTGGGTAAATCACAGTGTAAGAAGGGGATACAGCAGAAGGTACAGTATAAATTCACCTGATCCTCCACAGGACTTTGGTGTTGACAAATGATTTTCTAGAATCTTATTTTAAGTGTCCTAATGAACTCTAAACATTCAACTGCTATTTTAAAGAGTGAACACCATTTTTTCCAGTTCTTCAGAAATATCAAACTCCCATAACTTTGCCTGGAGTCACAGCGAAGAAGGTGACCTCAGCTTCTCTGAAAATCAGCTGTATCATGTTTCTGAACAGAATTACTGTCTGCGATCAGTTTTTAAAATGTAGACCTTGGAAGTCTTCCCCCCTTTGTACCAGTGAAATGAAATAATCAAAACACTGATTGTTGGGAGAACAAGTGAATATTGTGTTGAAAATTCCACATAGTGCCTGGCTTGGTCCACACGGACATGCAATCTGCAAGATCAAGAGATGCTTCAGCCCTTCTGCTGACACTTGCTTAAGGAGGAAAACAAATTAATGGAAACACCCGCTTAAAAGGAACGTTTCCAGTCACTGGTACTCCATTCATTACAGGCCTGAGTGGTTCCAGAGACAACAGAAAACTATGCATTGTTGCAATGCCAAGAACAAGAGAGGCAATATGGATGTTGTGTTGCTACTTACGGCAATCCAAATGTTTTCATGCCCTTCCCATCCTGTTTGGAGGTGACTGCCATAGTCTCACTCATGACCAAACTTTGGGGTGTTCGTGGTGTTTCAGGGCCCTTCTAGCCACACATAGCTTGGGTTGGGGTGTTGGCACCATAGCTGAATCTGCTTGCACAGCCCCAAGAGCAACATAAGGCTCGAGAACACGCAGACACCAAGCAGTGTTTCTGCGTAATGCATTGTCAAGCTAAAAAGCTTTTATGGGAGGTAAAGTTTTTTTATGGGAGGTAAAAACACAGCAGTCATTTAATTAAGAATACCTCAAAGTCTTTAGAGAACCACATGGCTGAATTTTTCCCAGGCCCACTGTGATAACCTTGTTAAAATTTGGACAACATTATTTAATCTTTGCTCTGTAAGTCAGACTTCTGCTATTTCCCCAGTGTCACTACAGAGTAGCAGTTGCCTACATTATGGCAAATATTTGAAAATGTTACCATATGCTACAGGTATCTCAGAAGCACTGAAAAACTTCATCTCAAGACTCAGGAAGACACGCACAATAATATAGTGCTGCGGTCTTCTTCAGGAAGTGAACCAGCAGCCCTTCATTGGAGCTTCTTCCAAGCTATGTCTAACAGAGGGGTGGGTGCAACATTTCTGATTAGTACCTGAGGAACTTCTGCTCAAAATACTCACTGCTTCACAAGGTAAGGCAGAAATAACCCTACATTGACCAATATTGCCTGTGTTGAGCTTGACGGGCCGAAGGACCATAACCAGGAGTAAGACATCATCTGCCACAGCCTGGTGTAAAGCCCATCACGGGTGTGTAATGAAACTGTGCAACTTGTATTGTTTTGGCACTACATATATTCTAAACTAACGAACTTGGCTGAGATAGGCTTTATTTCCTTTTCTTTTCGTCCATTTTTGGCCTCTTGTAATGTAATCTTATCCGAAAATTTATAGAAAGAATACATATCTGTTTTATGCCAATCGGTGAAGATCTGTATTTGCAAAGACTACTTTTGTTGTGCTATTTTGTATCTTGGTGCAGTTTTCTAGATCTCTTAAATGTAAAAATAAACAGATATCCACACATCTGGGAGCAGATTTCCAAGTGGAGCTCAGTGCCAGTTTTTTTTCCTTTTCTGAAGGCTCAGCACCCATGATGGGGCCATATTTTAAAGCCAGTTCAGCTAAACCAGGGCCAGGTTTCCACAGAAACACAGAAATCCAGAGGCTCCCATTGTGGCAAATATGTGCAGATTCATCGTTTAACTCATCCTCCCACCCAGGAATGATAAAATGACATAGTAACATAGCAGTAATAACATCAGCTATTGATAACAACAGCTATCACCCTATGATGGACGCATAAACAGCTGGGAGGAATGTTGGCCGTGGAGGACGATTGCTCAAGTCCCCAGTGAAGACCTGAGTGTTTGCTTATGTTCTTGCTTGGCAAGATACGACACTATCAAGATACTATTAAGCATCTGAATAGGAGTATCATTTCCGACATGCCACTGATTCCTTGGAACATAAGAAAACCATAGGGAAGAGAGATACGCCATTGGTAACTGCTCTTTCTAGCCAATTTACTGGGCCTAACCCTGATTTATGAAGTGCAGCTCTGGACAGGATGTTGCCAGTTGAGGCTGTACATAGCATGTCAGTTTGCAGAACTTAGGGATGACCTATGTCCTGCAGGAAAATGGCTCTGCACTGGACAGAAGATGATCTGAGCAGGTGTTTTCCATCTCCAGCTTCTATGGTGAACTAAGTCATTCAGCTTGGTGACTGCCAAGTGCACATTTAATTGGATGGGAGAGATAGTTGAGTGAGCAGAGCAGGGAACTCCTGCTTATAGCACACAAATAGCCCAATGGATTTGTTTCTGCTACAATCTCTCCTGCATTGTGTTTCCTTTCCATAAACATTTGAGTGAACCAAAATAATGGAAAAGCAATTCCATGCTACCATAAAAATGAGTTACTGGAAATCATTTTTGCACACACAAATATTTGTCCTGGTAATCACGTGCCAAACAAGCCACATGGTCAGATGTTGGGTATCTGATTGACATCTCAATATCAAAAGCAGGAGTAGCGAACAGCCGCACTAAAAAACAATTTGTTGAGAAATTAGGGAGGAAAAAAAATTGTTATGTCATAACAATTACATTGATCACCTACCTTGTAAGAAATTATACAGCATGTTAGGAACGGCATTCATTTTGTCTGACTCCTCTGCATGCCACATCTTTTTCATAAGACTTTTTTCCAGTGTTATAAAAACCCTCAAGCAAACCCACACGTATTTGCTCATTGTTTGTAACACTCTGCAGCTTTAAAAATTCTTCCTCCCCAGTGCAAACATGCTTCCTCAGAGAGGCAGCAGCAGAGCCCTGCTATGATGCTTGAGAGGAGTTCAAGAGAAAAGTCATTTACCAGGGGAATCTCTCTCACTCCTCAATACATTTTTATTACTACCTGTGCACACAGTGCTCCCTCAGGGTCTAGATGAATAAGTATGCCTCTTTTGAGCAAACATTTATAATACTGTTAGAACAGAGGGAAAGAACAGTTTCAGCTTAAAAATGATACTAGTACCATGTTTACATTTTTTTTTCCCAAGCTGCCGTTAAAATGAAATTATCCAGACAGACATTCAGCATGAAGCTTGGGAAAGTATGTTTTTTTTGGCCACTTCCACTACAGAATTTCACCTAAAAATGAAATACAAAAGAATGGGGGTGGGGGAAAATATAAAAGAGAGATTTGTTTGTAGATGAATTACCCTGTGCAAATCCATCCAAAAACATCAATGTAATTGTTCATTAATAATAGACTTGGAAGATACTTAGAAATGTTTCGCTTCTTTTGAACTTTCTGAAGGCAAACAGAGTCCTCAAGCTGGCAATGTACTTGCGTGTAGACTTAACTTGTAGTGAAGGGGCACACTTTGCCTTCTCCTCCTCCACCTCCCACAGTATAGCAGATAAGGCCCTTGCCCATTTTGGGGCACTCTGGGCTCAGCACTCTGGTGGCAGATCTGCCCTTGCGCAAGGAGCTTTCCTCCTCTTTTTCACATCCAGATTTTGAACCAAGGTCAGGGCACAGCTTATATTTTCTAAGATGATGGAGGCATGAGCTGGACCTCTGGACACTATCTCAGCAGTGCTACTACCACCAATTTCAAGAGGACTCCACACATACTAAAAGTTAAGCAGTGCTTAAGGGCTTTCCTGACCAGGGACTGGAGGAGGGTAATTAGCTCCTGCAAGGATCCCTATCCACCAAGCTGCAAGAAACTTCAAATCCCACTGACTTCACTGGCACTTCAGGGCATTCAGCACCTTCCAAGATTAATTCTTCAAGCAGGGAGAGGTCTAGAAACATATATATTAGAGTACTTTACATCTTCAGTTGCAGTAGGGCTCTTTCTGGTGAGCCTGACAAAGGGCAGATTATGTGTTACTCTATGCCATAAACTTCAGCAATCTAAGAATTCAGAAAATACCCCATTCTATTACTCTCCTTGCTTTGACATGAAATATTAAACACCACTTACTAAAGTAATGTTATTGAACACAAATGTTCGCTATCACATTCAAATTGTTCAAGTCAATCTAGGTTTATGTATTTTCTTTACTTATGCGTTTGTATAAACTCAAGTATGCCCTGACAGTAATGATTTCGCAATATACCATATTCAATTAAGGAGACAAATATGCATCTACATTTTTACTGAACTTGCTTCACACACACGAGCTCCAGCTTCAACTAATTTTTGACATTTGGTGGAAAATATAGGAATAGAAAGGGTGCCACCTACTGAGTCACTTAGACATTTTTGGAGGCCAAAAAACCATACAGATTACCAATACGCTTGTTCCAGTTAAAAATAAATAATCATTAAAGCTATATTTATAAGTCTGTGGGAAGATATGCACAGGTAATATTTTCCTTATCAAATCACTCAGTAACTGGAGCACTTACCAGGGTGTAGGAGATCCCAGCTCCATGTCCCTCTTGTATCTCAGCAGGTTTGAATCCATCTATTCCTGCAGAAAACCCAAGTAAAATGAACCAGGCTCTGCCATTACAGTCCGTGAAAATCTTTTACAAGCAATGGATGGGATACTCAACACATGAAAATCTAGGAGTGTTTCACCATCAACACAGACTGTTCCTTGGGCTGCACATCATTTAGCAATCTGTCACTAACTGGAAATGCATGCTGTCAAAGAGCTGACACATAAACTGTACAAAGCAGATGAGAGTTAAGCAGATAAGATACCTAAACTTACAAACCCACTGAAAAGGTGTAGCAAGCATTAAGAATGAAGACAGGCTCTCTGTGCATCTTCAAAATCCAATGTCCCTTCTTGACATCCATCGAAATATAGCCTCATCTTTAAGATCTGGCAGTGAGGCAGGTATACTGGAAGTGGTGTGCTGGTGTTGCAGTTTCCTTACTTGGGGAGGATAAAGTGTAGTCCCCAAGTAAATAAACTTGAATGTTGCCCTGATATGAGGCAGAGAAGCTGCCGTTTATGGCTTTTCTTTAGTTGCAAGGTACACAGCCTTGTCAGCCTTGACTTCCACAGGGGGAAGACTACCATGCCCATCAAGAACTCTAAATACACTGTGAAACAGGAGGCTCACATCTCAAATAAGCGATTTTTTTTTTCTGGTGTGAACTGGAGCTGGCGATGAAGCAACACCTTCAGAGGGATGAGGCAAATACAAGAAAGTGCATAGAGTGAAAGTGTACAGGGCAGTGGGAGATACGATGTCAGGTGAATGGCATGAAAAGCATAAGTCTGAGATTTTTTCATATCAAAGGATGTAGATCAGCTTTGGGATTGAGAAAGGACAGATTAAAAGTGAAGAATCACAAGGCTGGGCAACCAACCAACACAGCAACAAGTAAGACCTCTAGTACTATGGTAAGGAGGCATGGGAATAGCTTATTTTTCATCTAGACTGCTTTCTCTTCCCTAGCACTAGTTTCCAAAGGATTCCAAGTGTATGCCCAACACACCCCCATTAATCCCTTCCTGCTGCATGCAAGCTTAGCTCCACTGAGTCCTCACCAGACCCGCAGATTCAGCTTTATCTTGGTCTTTGCAGATGCAGCCAGACCAGAGGTTTTCACAGGTATCACATGTATTTAATGTTTGCCAGAATTTCTTGTGTTGGGGACTGGTATAGTAATAACACACTTGGGAAAATAATTGTGAAACATTAACAAGTCCTTATTGTTAACAGGTATTGCTGGCAGAGATTCCTTCAGGGCTACTTGGACAACACACCACAGTTGAGTTGGTAATGGCACTTTCCCCAGAGGGACCTTCAAGGTCTGTTGTGTGGTGCTTTGTATTCCTGGCAGCAGAATCAGGAAGAAACAGTTTTCAACATCCTCCTTCATGCCTACTCAAAATAAAACATTCATTTATCGGCTGCAGTGTTTTTCACATCTCCTGGGACTTGGCACGCTTTTATCACGTGACAGCTGTAATGCAAAACACTGAAGCACTGGTTATGTACTCAAATAACATGGGCTGCGGATTTGTCCCTTTTTCAGTTCCTGAAGTGTTCACGGGCTGTTTTCTGCTAACATAAGCACTTGCTGAGATAGGCATTAAAATGGATTTTTACTGCTGCCATGTTTAGGTAAAACCCAAACCATTACAGGCCCTTTCTGATTTTTCCCACAGGAGGCAGCCCTGACTCTCTAGAGGACCTTGCGTGGTAGTAGAGTTATTTTTCTATGTTAAAAAAGAAAAAATAACTCCAAACTTTTTTTTGGAGCTAGAAGCCAGAAATAAGAGAAAATTCACAGCAAATTCATCATGACACTACACTTAGTTTTTTAGCACAAAACCCCTGGACTCAGAGGGCTGGATGCACTGTCCAAGTTAGGCATCCCCATTATCCCTCAAAGAGAGCACGTTATCAAACTAGTGACTACAAAGTTATTCTGAAAAGCTTCTCAAAGGAAAAAAAACAAACCTCCATCTACCATTCCACAGCAAAAGGAACAAGAAACCAAACCAAAACAACCTATGCCAACACTCTGAAAAGCTGTTAAGATTTTTCCATGACCTTGACATCCACCTTAACTTTTTAATCCTGGAGAGAGGATTCCCATTGGATCAGAGTGGAGACTTTTGCTACAACAATAGCTGTGCTGGCAAACTGTCTCCTTTCAACACATTTTTGAGTTTGTATTTTAAGTGGTTTTGTCACAATGGAAGCCAAAAATAACTTCTGTGATCAAATTCACTAGTTCTTGTAAAAAATTTAAACATACTAAATATGAGTGAACAGTTTGAATACTCCTTCAAGGTGTCTGTTCAAACTCTTGCTTTTGAGAGAATGGAGAAAGGCTCTACAAAAGGCTAGAGCAGAGCAAAGCCCTGGTCAGAACAGTTTGTTGTGAGGCTGCTTCTGCAGCACTCCCATCCCTCATCACCCAGGAACATGGTCCATATTTAATCTGATGCTATTACACTTGCTATTTTGTACTTCATATATAACCTTAAGGTTAAAGCAATAATTAAGAGCAGGCTTCTCATGTGCCTGCTAGAGCAAGGCCAGGATCCACAATGGCTACCACAATGTAAATGTTGAATAGCAAAGGGAAAGAAGCCAACAGACAGGCAGGAATTACCCCCAAAGCCTCTGCTTGCACTGATCTCACTTTTTTCTGGTGAGATAAAGCAAAGAATCCTACTGCATTATCTTACAGGAATAGAAATAATTTAGAACTGTATTCTGTTTAAACTCCAACAACCTCCAGCTGCAAAAGCCCAGAGAATTTTCATTAAGTCACTTTGTCGGTAATTTACAGCACCATACGACTTACAAAACAAAGAAATGACAAGCCAGTCTCATGTTAACAAGAATGGGAACAACAGGGCAGAATCAAGGGAGCACGGAGCATTTCCACCCCAAATATGGCTCCATTTAACCAGGTGATGTTCACTCAGTTGGATCTGGTGGTCCCAAGCTGGGAAGCCTCCACACCATCTTCAAAGCCAGGGACAGAGATGAGCCAATCCTTGAGTTTCTCAAAGTTTCCTTCAATTTTCTTAATGAACTAAGAAGGACTTGCAGGTAAAAAGGAAACATTGATGCAAAGGACAAAGCACCTCTGCAAACTGGAAAGCCGCAAACTTTGTATTACATTTGATAAGAGGTCTGTGCAAGTGCTAAGGCCACCTAAACAGAGCTGGATCTGAGTTGCTGTGGACAAACATGCTGGTCTCAGGGCAGGAACATCACCTTGCTACCTTTACGCAGCCTTTGCTCAGATGGGCCATGGTATACAACTGTAGTAGGTCATATTTTATTAATTAATTAGCCAAGATTTGACCTCTGAGGAACAGCAAGCCCAACTCTTTGATCTCTTACACTGAGAAATCACAAACCTTAAAATAATTAATTAGTTTAATTATCATTAAGCTCTTGGAGTCACTAGAGGGGAAAAATGAACACATGCCTTAAGCCAAGATATTACATCTGGCCTGGAAAAAACACCCAGTAGATGATGGCATGAAGCATTTTAAACATTAACTATAATATCTACACCACAAGCTTCTCAAGATATTTTGCTGTCATCAGCTTACTAAAAGATAAAGATTTATAGAGCTATTACTGAAAAGGAAGCTAGATACTGCCAAATGGCATGGACAGTTAGATGACTAGTTGCTGACATCTTTATTCATATATAAAACAACATAACTGAGCTGTATTTTTTTTTAAGTACCATGCTTGAAGGAATCAACAAAGCAGTGCCTTATCATACAGAACTTTTAAGTCATTTTTAAATCATTCATGAACTTTAGACAGTTTTTGTTTTTACTGTGCGTGTACAGAATACTCCATTAGCACCCTGTGAACTTTTAGTGTTGCCTAAAATAAGAGATAAGCCCTGCTGGCTACAGATTGGTTTTCAGTGTCTAAGGACACTGAGGGGACCATACCATGGAGCACTGCTTCAAGGATCACAGACACACGATCCCTCTTATTCCAGTGCCATACATCTATTGGAGGCATACATGACCATTCCAAGTGTTGCAGAGAAATGGCTTAGTTACAGGTTTAAGACATACCAATGCTAACTTTGCATAGGTTGAGAATATTATGGTTTAATATTCCTATGTCTATTTTTTTGATCAGCTCTCAACAGACAGCTCACTGGGACTGAAAGGTTAGTCCCAAGATCAACAATTTCTTCAAGCAAGATCAACAGTTTCTTTAAACAGCTTAAATACTTCTAATTTCTAATAAAGAAATTACTGAATAAGTTGCAACTATTATAGAACTATCTTTATAACATAACTTAAAAGGACAAACTAAGCGAACTCAATGATTCTATTCCTTGTTGAAAACTATAGGAAACATGAAGTAAATCACATACAACAAAATCCTGCAGTACTACAGAGCTCAATTTCAAATGTTTCCTCTAAAATTTAAAAATAAGTCGAAGCCTGCAGAGCTGTTCTCCTAGAAGCTAGCTCGCTCTATCTGCCCACTTCTCTGTTTGATATACTGTTCCCCCTTTGTTACATATTTTGAATTCAATTTAGCATGCTACTTCCAATTAACCAGCACACACTTACTGCATTATTTGGCATTAAACAGTCACATGTGTTCCCTTAGTTTCTGCCAGTGTGAGAAGACAATACTCTCAAGGTGAACCAGGCTATTTGTTCAGCAGCTATTTGGCTCTGGGAAGCGTCCAAGAAGGCTGATGGAAGCCTGCAGGTGTACAGCTTCAAATGCTTTCAAAGTGTTTCATGCCCAAGTCTTCCAGAAACGTTACACTTCATAACCACCCTCTTCAAGCAAGATTTATGCTATGCTTTGATATTTCTAATACTCTGGAGTCTGAGTGCCAGAAACCTCTATTTATCAGGCTCAGTCACTAGACAAGTTGGTCTGGTCAGGTATCATGTATAAACCCATTTATGTATAGGCCATTATTTTATACAAACTACTAAAAGCAGCTGTGATCTCAGTGTGCTTGCTCTGAATGTGAAGCCTATTGCTTTAAGACTATCAATAAGGAGAAAACAGGAACAAGTTTTAATGACATGTTTATATAAAGAAAGAAAAAAATCAGTGTCCTTTCACTATGATATGTCTACAACAAAAAGTACAGTACAATTTCAAGATATATCCCACCTATTCCTTGGAGAGGGGTTACAAATTCACAAAGACATAATACTGCTATGCAAATGCTTACTAAAAGCAATAAAAAGAACAGAATGATAAATTTATGCTCTACAAATTTGAGATATGATGTTTACCACTGGAAATTGCTTTACACAGTGTTAGAATTTAAAACCTTGACCCTGCAAAAAATTACTGGGAACAGCTGCAGTTCATGCTGCAGATAGCCACAGCCCAATATGCAGGAAAAGTTCTTCAAGAACTGGGAACTGAGAAGGTTTCTAGCCTAACTATACAGATACATAAAATTAACACAAAGGTGGAAGGATGAAGGTTTCCTGGTCCACCAGTTCTCTCAAGAACTCTCCCTAAGCTTTTCTTTGCTCTGAAAAGAAGCTAAACCCTATTATTTGTCACCATTAGACCAACAGTATGAAGCCACAATGGCTCCAAAATGTGTCTTTGGCTCTTCTGGGAATTACATAAAGGTATAATTTCCATGTTTGTCCCATTGACAACTCCTGACACTAGGATGGTTATTACTTACACAAACAGAAGTCTGCAGCCAATCAAAATAATATGGTTGGCAAGAAATCTGGGCAAACTTTAATAGCTATGGTTCCTCCACATCAAAAGGATAAAAGTAGAATAATAACTTTTGGCAGGGGAAGTGGGGATTTTTAAAATTCTGATTGTTTTCCTATGAGGATTGCATTATAAATACTGAAGTCTAACTTAAAACATGTTCTGGTTTCATGAACTCACACTGAGTATGATTTCGCTGGACCCACTGAGTTATACTCATGTCACTTCCACTCTTCTCAAACCGAAGTTATCTGGGACACAACAAGGTAAGAGAGTGGGATTTGGCAGAGAAACTGCATAGCCGAAATTATTTGAATGTCTTTCTGAATTTTTTTATCTATGCATGCAAGCATACTACAGTGGAATACAGACCGTGTTCTTTTTGAGAAAGTCTTAAGCCTTCTGGGCAGCCAGGAAAGACTCCTACAAAGTGGAAGATGGACGCAAACTTACATGTAAAACCTGAAGTTTTTACTTTCATTTTCAACCAACTCCAGTGCTATGTTCAGGACAGCATCAGCCCGTCTTTCACTGGAATGTGATGAAGCAAATGAGCAGCTGTATTACTTTAAGTAGGAACTGCACTCACTTGCCACAAGATTAACCTATGGAAAGGCTGTTATAGTAGACTTTCTTTCAAAAAAGTCCATGCTGTCTAATAAAGACTATTTTCTAGGCACAGAATTAGGTATACTTATTAATCCACAGTAAGGAGCAGAATTAAAACATGTGAATGACATTGCAAGCAAGTAAACTTCCTTAATTAATAGAAAATGACATAAAGTTTTGGCTCTTCTTCTAGAAAACAACATCCCGTAAACATTTTCCTTGCCTTGTGAAAAGTGAATACCTTCACAGAGAGCCAAGAAAAAAATGTTCAAAACCCGATCAAACTCAGTATTTCAATATTTTTGAAATATTTTTGATTTTTACCTTTATATGAGTGTACTCTGAAGAAGTCATATTGAGCCCTGAATCAGAATGAACTGTTTAATGACACTGAAATGAACTTCTTTCCCCAAGGCAATAACATGAAGAAGCTAAGAAGTATTTTGAAGGTGGAAAAAACTGAAAAGATTATTACATGTGAATGGTGTTGTATGAGTTGGTATTTTTGGATTTAAATAAAAAGTTTGCTGAAATATTTCCCAGGCAGATCTACCTGTGCCTCTCATTCATTGGCATGGGCTCAGTACCAGTCACTTAAAATATGCGCTTCATCATGTACCTGAAATAGTGACATTCCTTAAAAATACATAATACAAAAATCTTTCCTTTATACTAAATATTTACAGTTCTATTATCAAGGTACTGTGGAAAATGTAAACAAGTATACACACATGTAAATATTATGGCTTGAGAAAGGTTTCCTCTTTGATTAGCTGCTGTAATCACAGATCAGTATACATAGATAAGAAAAAACCAGTACATTTTATAAACTGCTGTCAAACAGCAAAATGTAAGTTCTGGGGTTTATGCATTAGCTGCTGAGTAACCACACCAGTCATTAGGCATCTTCCCCTAGACTGAAATGTCCGACATACTGGAACAGTGGAAGGCCACCAAGGTACTTGGGCTGATACAGGTGGGTCTGAGGAAGCAGGGCTTGCTCAGTCTTCAAGAGAGAAGACCAAGGGGAGGTATTATTGCTGTTACCAACTACTCCATGGGGGCTGTAGATAAGATGAAGACAGAGATGCATGCTGAAAGGATGAGAAACAGTGGACCAAAGTTGAAACTTAGTAAATTCTGATTAAAAAACAGGAAGCAAAAAAAAAAAATAAAATCATGAGCATGAAATTTTCACTGGGACAGAAGCTCAAGGAGTGGTGGGATCTTCACTCTTGGAGACACTCAGGACCCAGCTGGAGGATCTCCGAGCAACCTCATTTAACTTTGAAGTTGACCAGGTTTTGTAGAGAAGCCTGGAACTCCAGAGGTCTTTACAACTGAACTTTACGATTCCATGGAAAATCATGAACATAATGCAATGTTTTCATTACCATTGTAGTTTGGCTCTGTGGTAAACACACAGTTAAGATCAAAATATGTCAAGTGTTTAACTTGTTCTTCCTCAGCAGTTGCTAGCATCATATCTAATTGTCTCACACAAGATTTACCTTATCAGTTCCAGTTTAGTGAAACTGCCCCAAATTCACATAATTGTAGAATTAGACCCAGGCCACCACACCTCCAAAAGAACATTTAAAATGTCACAGCTGATAGTAAAGCCCTGCTGAGAGCCACACACTTCTGACTAGTTTTGGGACAACAGCAATTTTGTCATACATACATTGAGTGAAGTTTCCAGTGATTCACAGCTCTGAAGAGGAAATGACAGGGGAACAGCATGAGCCTTGACCACCACTGAAAAATACCAACCAAACTTGTATTGCTCCTGGTAGATCACAGTTTGAATTACACTCACAGGTGAGCAACTGTGCTTGTTTCTTACTGGATAGTTACTGACTGTAGATACATTTAAGACCTGAGGTGAACCATGGGCTAAAACTGTTACTCTACCTTCTCATTATCCTACTGCAACAACAAACATCATCTTTAAAAATCACAGGTTAGCATCAAGAATTGTCACTGTCTCTTCTAAGACAATTACCTTTTCTTGCAGAGTTGCAATTTGTTACAATGTGCAAATGGCGGTATGAATGAATCCAAGACCTGGTACTACCTGTAATACCTGTCTACTGAACCCATGGTCTTGACGCCCTTTAATAAGTGCACTTCTGATACAGTCAGACTCAAGAAGTCACAGCATAGATTTTGTAACTCCTAACATAAAAAGTAGTATAAAGAGGTACTCTGAAAGGTTTTAGTGTGGTTAATGCAGAATATTAAAATAGAGAACTTTTCTATATAATGACATAGTCCTATATTAAAGAATAATGTGTCTAAACACACAAAATAGCACCAAAATGTCTCTATTCTATTAACCGACCAATAGCAGCTGTTGAATGCTATCAGGATGTTTTAAAGGTGACTTAATTGAGGTATTGTGCAGTAAGTGCATATTAGAATCCTTTATATAAAGAACACATATTATCTTTAAACATCTTTCCTTGCTTACTGCCTGTTTTCTCCATCCGAGATAAAAGTCTTTTCTATGTTAGCAGGTACTGTTTGATGAGAACTGCTGCAGAATCTGACTTGACAAAACATCAAGAAACTCAACTGACAAGGTGGGAGGATACAGAAAGCCAGAATAGTCTGACAGATGACACCATGCTCCTTGGAAGACAGATTCAGACATAAGCAAGATCTAGATGGAGCCTTTCCAATCAGTCAATTCACACTAGAAATGCGGTACATAAATTAATTAACAACTGATCAAGGACTGTGGTGGATTTTTCTTCAGTTGCAGGTGTAAAATTAGACTGAACAGTTTTCTAGAACATACAATGTTATTCAAAAATGAATTAATTTGGTAAATCCCACTAGTTTTTGTGCAATGTCATTTTGCAGTGAATCCATACTGGCTTCACAATCTGTGAAATGCTTCTTAAACTTCATGCTGGTTGTCAAGTGGGTTTAGAAAGCCACATATACATGGTGTGGCTCACTGCATGTCAGTATGTTACATACTGCCTATCCTGACACTCTTCAGAGCTGGTCTTACTAAAAAACATGCCCAAGCTTTCAAACAATGAATTATATCAGAAAGAATGTCCAGAGCAGATGAATGGAGAGGTAAGAGGCTAGGAATAAATACATGAAAGAAATTCAACCTTTTAAAAGGAACCAGCTACTAAATGGCCTCTGTAGTCTTCCATAAGAAGTGTGAATACTTCAGTACAATTCAAGCTGAACTGAATAACTGTTTTCATATCCAAATTCAAATACCGTCTGTGCATATAAAACAGTTCATTTGTTAGTCCAAATGTTACTGTTGTAGAGCTCTTGGAAAAATACCCCCTCTTTCTTGAGTTTGTTCTTCATAAAAAGGAAGCTTTGGAGGGCCACCTAGAGAATTAAGTAGAAACACAGTTTCAGGTCTGTATAATGTAATACTGAAATACTACAAAGATTATACAATTTACACTTACATAATTCAATAAATGGTTCTGTTCAAACGAATGTAGAGGACTGAGTTACACTGGCCTCTTCACAGAGGCAAAGAGCAGGCAAAACAGTAAAACATCTCTCAAATGGAGAGGTACTTCCTAAACTAAATGGAGAACTATATAGTATCACCATCAGATCGGATGTGATCAGAGCACAAGTGGGAGGAAACTTTCACTCAGTACTGTATCTTGCTAAGAATAGAAATTATCTAAAAAAAACCAAACCAAACTGAAGCAAACAAAAAAGAAAAATCAAACCCAAAACAAAATTCTTTTGTGATAGGGTGATGAGTTTCTGAGCACGCTCAGAAATCAATCCAAGTCTATTTTCCAATGTTTTGTCTACTTATCCGTCTTATGTCTCACCATGCTCTTCAAAACCTGACAGCTTTACAAAAAGTAAGTGAATAATATGGTGGCATGTTCCACAAGCAAGCCCCCTTATTCATTTTACAGAGGCTGTGGATATCAACTATTTCAGGGCAAGATTTCATACTGGCAGGAATAGAACAGTGATATTAGAGTGTACCACACTCTGGCACAGCTGTTATGGAGGTAGCCTCAGGAATCCTGCACCACGTTTGCATGGTGGTTGATGCTCACATCCAAATAGTCTACTGCCCACAACCATGGTCAATGTGTGATTTTTCCTACTAAGAAAGGCTGCACATCTCCAGCTGGCGTTACCTTCTTTGCAGGTTGGTCCCATCCATGTTGCTGGACATATGCAGTTCCCATTGTATGGATTGCACTGGGATTTGCTGGCACACTGGCATCGCAGGGAGCAGTTGGGGCCATACTGGTCTGACCTGCATTCTAGAAAAATAGAAATACTTGGAAGAGGGTGAATATTCCCCTAGTAGTCTCCCCTTTCTCTGAGATCAGGAAGCTACTTAGACACATCTGGTAACATTAAACCATGACATTTTGGAAAGCTCTGCAACCTTCAAGTTTCGTTTGCCCAAACTGTAGCCCAGCTGTCCTAAAAGATTTCCCAGAATGGAAATCATTACTAGTGTAAAAACAGGGGTTGAAAGCCCAACAGAACAAATCTTGAGATCTACTCAAGAAAGTTACCATCATCATCCTGGATCCATGCTATCTCCTGCACCTCTCCACTGCATGGCTTGGCTGTCACAGTGTGTGCCAGCAAAGAGCCTTCATGCAAAGAATGGAGAATAAAAAATTAATCCATTTTACACACACTTTTATGTCTTACACCCATTACTTGACTCCTGGCAAATTAAACTCACAAAATGTCTCACTTCCAAATACAAACGCATTTCACACCTTCGCTGATAAATCCTCGCTGCAATTTTTTAACGCAGTGAGAGCACAGGAATGAAGGAAAAGTTGGCAGCAGGTCACAAGGCAGGGTGCTAAATACACTGTAAACAACAGCCCTTTCTCCCTCACCAGGCTAGAAAATACTGTAGATAATCAAAGTGCTTGCTTTCTCACACAAGCACCATTAGGTAAATGAAAGTGAGGCTGAGCCCTGCATCAGCTGCAGTCCCAGCACATGGGAGAACTCTCCCTGTGTGCTCAGAGCTTGGCCTTTTCAATTACAAAATGTTATGAGGAAAGGTCGCCTCAAACACCTCTGGACCTGATTTTAATTTATGTAATACCACATTTTCATGTTAATAACAATGTGTATTTAAGACATCTGTTTGAAAGTCTGCAATGTTAATTTACTACAGAAAAAGAGCGCCTATAAAAGTCTGTTATATTCTCTCTCTCATTTTTTTTTTTTTTTAATTAACATTTTGCCTGTTTAATGGGTGCTTTACCAGAGTTCAAATTAAAATCAGGCCTTTTATCTTTATGGCTGCTGCACAGTCACAGCTGCTCACAGTTATATCACAGATGAACTGAGCCTAATTGAAAATAAAAATGCAAATAAAAACTAGCCCATAACAGCTTTTCATGGATGGGGGCTACCACAGATGATTTAAGAAAAGTAAAAATGACTACTAGTGTTCGCAAGACACAAAACCTTGGTTCGCATTTTTGGTGCTGAGCTTCCCCCTTGTGTTCCACTTCTGCCTAAAATGTTGCTGGAAAGGCCCTTGGATATCTAGTACCAGGCTGGCCATGGGGGTGGCCAATGTCCTCCACTGTAGCAGCGCCCACAGAATGGGTGGGTTTGGTTTCTGACCACAGGACGGACAGTGTGGAGAAGGAAGTAAATCCTTTCCCACTTTAGTTTTGCAGGTTGCACTGGCACATAAGCTCCCAGCAATTACTTTGCATTAATAACAGGCTGTTTAAAGCTGCTTCCTGCCCTATCCTAGAACAAAAGGAGAAATAATATTTCTCCACTGTGACTGGGAGGCTCAGGAGGATTATGGTTCCGGGTGTGAATTTCCAATGGATGTTCACTCCTTTTACCTTGCTTGCCACAGAATTAAGATCACAAATCTCTTCCTACACTTGTTTAAACCACTGCAATTCTTTTTACTCCAATTATTACCTTAAATGTACTGTGTCATAACTGTGAGTTTGCCTGCCATTGCTGCCACTCAGCTCTGCTGCCATCTCATCAGCACACAGTGATGGGACTAGTCTTTCTCCCCTGCTGGAAAATTTTCTCACCTACAAAATAATTCTGTTCTCATAGGCAACCATTTCCCAAACACACAGCCCAAGTGCATGTGCTGCAAACGAAGAAATTTTATTTGCATTAAATGTTCCTGGACTACTGATGAATCCTAGAGGCAGGCATAGGTGCTACAGCACTGCTAGCCTCATCCACAGGGATTCTGTCCCCTTCGCAGGGAAGCACATGTGGAACTGGATATACTTTTGCATTGGTCTGAAAAGGGTCAGATGCCCATGTGACAAAACACAGGGTAGTCAGATCCCTTCTTCCCCACTACATCTACAGAGATGTGAGCTTCTTGGTATATTCTTCACCAGCATGTGCTCTCCAAAACCCAAGGGAAATGACATTTTACAGCTGACCCACGAACAATTTTCCTATCAGTGTATCCATTTCAATATTGTCTAAATCAAGAGGTACAGCCTGCTGATAAAGCTGTTGATAACCTGTAAGAGTAATTTGCTATAAACAATGTGTTCCTGAATACCAACAAATGTCCTTTTACAGGTACACTTAGACAACAGGCCAGATTGGTTTAACTATAGAGAGTCAGAAAACATTGCCCTTACCAATGTCACATTTTTCTCCAGTCTTCCCAGGCGGGCAGAGGCACTTCCCAGTCTCTGGATCACAAGGAACATCTCCGCAGTTGCACTGATGCTGGCATCTCTCTCCAAACCAGCCCCTGTCACAGCCTGGGAGCAAGAGTGCTTTTGTAGCCACATATTTGAATGGCAAGACATACATTAAGCCAGAGGAGATTTTCTGGGATGTCTCTGAGGAAAGCCCATAAACTTTCCACTGAAGCTAGTGTAAATGCCAAGTTTAATGAAGAATCCAACACAGTGGAATACACATATTTATAAAATCTCCTTATGTTGGGTTTGTCTAATCTAACGTATCAAAGGCATCTGTAAATCTGTCCCAGAAATGTAACTGGCACTTATTTTCATTTTTAATTAGAACTCTCTTGAAGACCATTCCACAACACTCAACAGGTCTGACATGCACCTATTTAATAATCTTATTTGGAGTTTTAGAAGCAAATTTAGAATCAGTAAAAAGGACTTATTTTTAATAAACATGTGGAACTCATTGCTGCAAGACATCAGGGAGACCAGGACTTTCACCATATTAATCAGAACCAGATTATTTAATTTTTAAGGAAATGAAGCCACCCAGCTATGTAACATGTAAACTATCCCAAATTTAACATTTCAGGATATTCATAAACCTTAGAACATGGAAAAATTTGCTCTCAAGAAACAAGTATTTCAGTAATGGCATGGAGCTTCACGAGTTTTATTTTTTTTTTTTTTTTTTTGTTTGTTTGTTTTTTTCATTTGTTGGTTTGTTGTTTGGTTTTTATTTTTTTCTTTTCTGGTTTTGTTTTGTTTAATTTTATATCAGAAGAGTACGAGTACCTTTTTCACAGTGTACACCTTGATAACCCAAAGGACAAATGCATTGTCCTGTCACTGCATCACAGCTTGCTCCATTTTTACAGCCACATGCGTGAAGACAGCTTAGCCCATAAAATCCAAGAGGGCACCCTGAAAAAAAAAAAAAGTCTCAAGTGAGGAAGGTTTATGAAGAAAAACATATATCCCTGAAAAATTCTCTGTATTCTCAGCTACATCCCCTAGGAGCCAACAGAAATTACATTTACCATTAACTCCAACAAGGCCAGGTGCTTTCAAACTTGTACTGCCCCAGCATCAGAGATATACAAGTCACTCAGATCTGAAGCAGCTGGTTGATCTGGGACACTCCAAAAATTTCTGCTGAACTAGCAAGGTGTTTATGTGACTACTCTGAAGAGCCACATCACATCACTTGGAAAACAGGGCACCCAGGGTGCCCCCACTTACTGTGCTCACACGAGTGGCCATAGTAACCCTCAGGGCATCGGCAGCAGCCTGTGAACCTGTCGCAGGTGCCATTGTGCTGGCATGAGCAGTCCAAGACACAGCCAGACCCATACTTCCCTGGCTGACATTCTGCTGGCAGAACATGGACAGAAAAACAGACAAACAAACAAAAATAATCACTGATCTCACTCAGAACAGCTCTTATGTGATAAATTGTACAATAACTTGCAGACCCAAGGAGAACGTTTGTTATGAAGACACAGCATTTCTGCACAACTATGCTGTATTGTATGTACTGTATGATGTATAGTAAGTACACATACTTGGGTAAGATTTTTTTTTTTCTCAGACAGCAATTTCCTTGTACATTTTACAGTCCATCTTTTTAAGTTTGTCTATTAGTGTAGTTGATGTTGAATGCACAGCACGTTGTAAAGCCACACAGGAAATGGCACAAAGAGTACCTTTTTTTTTTAAATCTACAGCAATAATTTATTTTAGGCACTTGGAAAGTGTGAAAGAGAACATGAAACTTTTCCTCCCCTGTGTTATCACTGGAGTTCAGACTATTCCAATTCCTAATAAAAATGGGGGATCTCTCCTTCCCAAATAGCTAGAGACTTTCCATGTATAATGAGATATCTGCTTTTACAGAACTAAGCATGTCTCAAATTACTTGAAGTCAAGTCACGCAAAAGCGACTGTGCCAGTATAATTAATCTAGACATTATTTCTGCATAGGTTCACTTCCCACTGCTGGGATAATGTGAATCTGAGCAGACCAACTTAAATAAGGGTGGCAGCCCAACTAATCAAGGTTCATAACTCTGCAAATGTCAGACAAGATCTTTAAAGAACATCATATCTAATCACTAGAAAAAGGATGCCAGATTTGCAGTCTTTGACTTCTAGTCAAAACACAGTCAAAACCACACTGCTGGGGAAATCAAGACTCATTTTTCCACTAATTTGGTTATTTCTCTCAAAAGATAAACCCTGAAGTTCTTTCTAGTGATATAACACATAGTCCCTTACACGATGTCTTCAGGGATGTTTAGCCTAAGCACACCTGTAAGATATATGCATGACCTGATGCTCCACATGGTGACACCTGCATGACATACCGAGGCCTTGCAACCCAAATGCAGCCTATGGGTCATTACAGAGATTTCAAGGAATGGACAAACAGAGGTGAACACAGGTGGCATACACAATGCAAAGTTAGCCAGTTACTGGTAAACTGCATTTTTTAGTGCCTGTCCACACTGGTATTCACACTGTGAGTGGCTTCATTTAATTAATATCATTCCTTTTCTCTCTCCACATACGTATCTGTGAAATAGGTCTCTGAGTCTCCTCCTGAGGTGCAAAGTGAAAGAATTACATTAAAGAATGATGCTAAAAAAGTGTAATTTTTATATGACATGTCAGAAAGGCATATTCCCTTAAAACGATCAATTCCTCATAAAGGTAAGTATGGAGTTTGAGGTGGACATTGCACAGATGTTGGGAACAGAAAGGTCTGGGCCTGGAATGTGTATTGCACCATGGCAGTTACAATGTAATGGTGACATCTGTCTTGAATGTGAACTCAGAACTATTTTTATTTCATACCAGTAAATTCATGGTTTCCTGAATGTTTAAATCCATAGCTATATAGATATCTTTCATGTAGAGAGAGAAATAGGAACACAGAAATGCAGAATGATTTTTGGGAGATGCACAGAAGGAAAGATGTGGAAAGACTGTACTCAGGACTGGCAAGAGGGTTTCTGGAGAGAAAACTGAGCTTATTACATTTTAATGAGCTGTGTCTTGTGTAAGAAAAAGCTGTCATGGAGTAGTAAGGGAGAAATAGCAGGACAACCTCAATTGCTTTTGACAGATGCTGTCAGAACTGTACTAGCAGGAAAGTCAATACATGGGAAGTTCAACTGCACTCCAATGTCAAAGGGAAGAGAATAACAAGAGAGGAGGGTGATGTAGGATTCTACTGCCCTTGGAGGAGCACATGAAAGAAGATACAAAACAATGTTCCCATGGAACAAAACAACACGAAAAGTTGGACATGAGAAGAAAGAGTCCATGCAAAGGAATTTATAAAAGTTACAAAGCAGGGAGGGAGTGTACTTAACAAAAACTGTCCCCTTTTGTGGGTCTATATCTGTAGACACCGTGAACCCCTGCTTGAATGCACACATTCACTATCATCAAAGCAGAAAATTACCTTTCTCACACAACTTCCCTGTCCAGCCAAGCCCACAGGTGCAATTGCCATCCACATGGTCACAGATACCACCGTTCTGACAGGTACATGTAAGGAGGCAGTTGGGGCCATATTGTCCCTGGGGACACACTACAGGGAATTAACAAAGTTTGAAAAAAAAAAAAAAAAAAGAAGTTAGCATCCCAAAAAAGGATGAAGATGACAGGGAAAAAATACAAACACTTTGTCTCACCATAGCTTCACATTTGGCTTAAATCCAGATTCACTCCCTTTGCTCTCCTTCCTTTGTCCCATCTCTCAACTTCCCCTCTTCAAATCTTTGCCATTCATTTCTTTCAGCTAAAGCAATCTGCTTCTAAATTTAGTCCCATCTATCCACAGCTCCTTCACACTGCTCATGTCGGGTGGTTGGTGGTTCAAACTACCCTTTTCACCTTCTTTATGTTCTGTTTGGACTGCAGTCTCTCAAAGGAGTTGCTTTGGCTTTTTTGAGAAACTGATGCAAGGGTACCAAATGTGGCAGAACAAAGCAGTGAGATATGGGCAGGAGAAAGTCAGGGTGATGGAGTGGAGAGGCACAGGGGCACAGTACAGCAAACTGCACTGCTATCAAGCAAAGACATTGGAAAACACACTTCTAAACAATGTTTGGCGCTGAGTCCTATCTGCTGGTTGTTCTAAGTATGTCACCAACTGACAAGATGACCTTGGGTCCTGCTTTGTTACCTTGCTGACAGCTGGGTCCCATTTGGCCGGGAGGACAGGTACACTTGCCAGTGCGTGGGTCACACTGACCTTTACCACATGCACAGAACAGGGTGCAGTCCTTCCCATATCGGTTTTCAGGGCAAGCTGAAAGAAACACATCCTTTTGTTAAACACCCTGGGTATCCAATACCAGTTTTCGCTTTTAACATAGGCAGGATCTTAGAGTTGGCTTTGGTTTTACTCCAGTTAGTGTGCTGTAAAGCAACAACTATGAAACCAAACCCCATCCAAAGACACAACTGCTTCATTCTCTAAAACTTCACTTAAGGTTATAAATATAACCCGTGGCTTCACATGGAACATTTAGTAGGTTTCCTACCAAAAAGGTGAGTGTACAACTGGATTATCAGCTGCTCATCCTTCCAGCTAAAGACTTCTGACAAGTCCTTCTTTCCTTAATATTGATGCTGTCCTACACTGTAGAACAAAGCTGTAGGCTACTAAACATTAAAACACTGCCCCTCTGTGAACAAGTTGAAGAGAACTTCACGGAGAACATAGCTTTGGAAATAGCACAGAATGTCAGCCATGCAATTTAGCTCTGAAATAGAGAATTAAAAGTAGAATTGCCATGGAGTTTTTACCAGTTTTGCCATGACAAAACTTGATCTTTTTCCCATTTATTGAAACTAATGGCAGCGCAGTGTGAAGCAAAATATTTGAGCTAATTTCTCAACCTAGAAATTTTAGACAGGAAGAAGGAACTTGAGCAATTCATGCTGAGCTGGCTTTACAAATAGAGTTGGGCAAGCAGGTTGTAATCCTGGGATGAGTGTCCTTGCTTCTACACATGCAGAAGAGAGGGAAAATATTTTGCAAGAGATTTTTTACAAAGCTGGAATCCTGATTTACAATTCAAGGAGGAGGTAGCTGGAATCTGTCTGTTTTTCTACTGACAAGCTCTTACGCAGATTACTCTTTCTGCTGTTTCTTGAAAGAAGCAGAACATGAATGTTGGCTTACTTTTACTACAGTCGGCTCCAATAAAACCAGGCGTGCAATCACAAGTTCCTGACTCGGGGTCGCAATGGCCTCCATTCATACATTTACAGTGGTTTTGGCAGTTTGAACCATAAGTACCTTTTGGACACCCTATTTTAAAAGAACAAAACAGCAATTAGGCTATGTGCTATTGGGCCCTTTACATTTCATGTCATAAGCACTTTTGTTACTTTCAATCAAAATAAGGTTTTCATTTTCTAACTTTATTCACCTCTAGAGGGCCAGGAGGAGGCACTGACAAGCAGATGGCTGCCCCAGGCAATACAGCCCACTGGGCAGCAAGGCAGCACTGACTTGCAATGGAAAACCCCTGAAAAGCTGGAATGACTGCTGCCACAGATCCCAGTCTGACTACTCCTGGCTCTGTCTGCTCCTCCCATTCCTTGTATGTGACAGCAGCAAGAAATGCAAGCCCACTTCTTCAGAAGTTTTTCTCTTTGATTTCTGTTCCAAATAAACCTGTTCACCCTTTCCCTCCTATGGTGGAGATGGAGAGATGGGGCCCTGGCCCCTCTTCCTTTGAGTAGTGACAGCCTAGTTTGCCTGAGGTGGTTAAAAGCCTTTGTCTATCTCTGCCTATTTTAGCAGTTATTTTAGCTGACCAGTTACGGATACTGGGGCAGGTCTCAGCTTTTAAAGATGTTTAAGTTAGAGCAAGTTTCTTTTCCCTATAATCTACTCTTTCCCTGCAAACTGAAGTTGACATTGCTCTGGCACATCTAGTGCTGTGCACGGAGGATGATGAAACTGTACACATGTCAATAGCATGAAATTTCAGAATACACCTTCTCAGAAGATAGATACAGGAGAGAGATGGTTTAAATGCAAAGCCAGAAAATTCTCTGACTAAAATCACAAAGCAGATGTATTTCATATTAATCAGAAGAAACATGGATGGATCGCTAAGCCTGGGTTACATGGCAAGGAGTTGTCCCTGAAGAGGTTTTTGAGGTGGTAGCAAATATTTCTGGTTTCTTTTTGGACAGCTAATGTTGAAGGAGCACTGAATACAAGATCAGGGAGACACAAATGCATCTGCCATGCTTAGCCTGTGTCCTCAAGATACTCTTTGGAGGGATGGAGCACAGAACAGAGGGAGAGATGAGCAGAACTGCTAAGCACGTGCCTGTGTCTGTCAGGGTTGCCTCCAGTGTGCCATCACTGAACTCTGTAGATGTGGGTTATTAAATTTTTTCACTGTATTGGAATAGGGAGAAACCAGTACTTTTAGAGCCACATGATCATAATTGAACTGTTATACTTGTGCTACTACATTCACATGTTATTTCTTTGCTCCTTCCTTCTCTTCCCTTGGAAAAAGAGAAGAGTATGGTTAATTTGGAAATCTGGTTGAATATATATTTGCACACGTCTCCAAGCAACAGATCTCTCTCAATCTGCGCATAAGTAACTTCATATATTTTTTTTCTCTCTTTTCTGAAGACATGAAAGCATGCTCTGAGCAGCTAGTGAAATCTCTAGATATTTTGAACTACTCAATAGAGAGGGAGAGCTTACGATGAAGCTTTAAAGGGATGTCTTTTAAAATAAAACTGAAAATTGGCTTCTCCTCGAATCAGGATAGCAGATCATAAAAACTAAACACATATACACTTTTACACCATGCAGATATTTGCCCCAGCCCTTCTCAATCATGGCTTCTTCTCTGAATACTTTGTCATCAGTGCTTCATCTATCAGTACATAAAATCTGTTTCATGCGCAAACCCTGGCATCCAGGAGTGAGCCCTGCAACATCTATTTCATTTACACCAAGACATGAAGTTAAGGACACACCCAGATTCAACGATTCAATTGGACTCTCAGTGAGTTTCTCCTCTTCTCCTCCCTTTCTTTTCAGTCATCATTTGGCTTTTTTCTTTTTTTATTTGTTTCCCACAGTTGCAAGCACGTTGCTTCTCCCTGGCAAAGCCCTCGGAGTCGTTCCTCAGCTCAACACTAGCAAGAGCTGCTCCATTACTGAAAGGGATGCAGTAACTCCCCCCCTTACAAATTTATTTACCCTTGCAGCATTTTATTTATTTTGGTTCAAGAGGGAGCAGCACAAGCAGGCAAACACATCAGCTGCGATGCTCACATGATTATTAATAAGGTCATCTCATCTGTTACTCTTTTGTAGCAGATCTTCTATGCAGGTAGCCAGGGCAATTTACAGAGTGTCCTGCCATTTAAGTAGGCTCTGCCTTCATAAAGAGGGTTAGCCTCTAACAACCAGTTATCTCATAAAGACATTTTCTAATATAACAGTTTCCTGTGCATCTGACTTACGTTTTTCTGAGAACAGCAGGAGTGGCAGCCAGATTTTACAACTCATTTCATGATTTTTTCCTTCTCATTTGGGTGGGTTTGCCATGACCAAGAGCTCCTAAATCTTTGCATACCAACTGCATACACTGGAGATTTTCTTACCAGTTATTAACTGCATTGTCAAAAAAATCACTTCTGAAGCATCCTGTTACCTACTGCTTGAAGGTGAAGCTGGTGAGGGCTTTCTGGCTCAGGGCTCACCCAGCCCAGTAAATGTCACAGAGACATAGCACGTTTTTTTTTATCCATTACACCACCACTTACTGCTTTTTATTCATAATTTCACTCAAGTAGATCCGCCTGTCCACTGAGTTATGGACAACTGATGGGAACCTTATTGCTAGTTTGTCTGCTTCCTTTGGATCCTGCCAAGAGACTGTTTCAGCTCTTCACTCCAAAATTTGAGAACATGAAAGCCTCGTTGCTCTTGGCTCCTGGAAATTTGACTTCCCAGCCAACTACACCTTTTATAGATACTTGAACCCTTTTTCACAGTACTATAAATATAGCAATAGTTGCCAGGAAACGTTTCCAGCAGCATCCAGCCACATGTTGACGGGACGGAAGCCCATTTCACGTCTTTGGGAGCGGCTCCCCATGCTGTTTTTAATATTTTATCAAATGCTTCTTCATCCTGGAGCAGCCCTATTTCTCGCTGTAGTGAGGATGGTGGGAATACGCAGTATTCCTGCTAAAGTAATGCTAGCTATCCTTGGTTATCAGTCACTTTAGAATCAGGTCAACAATCTCTCACTCCACTAATCTAAAACTAAAAATAACGCTCTCTTAATCAGTTTTCCTTCAACTTTTATGTCTATGCAATACTCCGAGTGGCACAGGGGAGAAGAGGTAAAAAAAAAAGCCCACAGAGATGCACCCTCCCTGAACCTCCACCATTCCATTACCTCTCCAGCAAACATTTAACAAAACAGCATTTATTAAGAATTTGCTGCACAAAATGTTACGTATTTTTGGAATCAAAGAGAACACAATGCCACAAAGGCTCATATCTCATACGCTGTAGGTTTAATCCTAGCTACAGAGAATTCTGTGGCAAAATCCCCTCTGAATGCAATGAACCACAGACTTCATTATGTAAGTAATTTCTTTTTATATCAGGACTTCAGTGTAATTATGCTTTAAATTTTAAAATTCTGAAATAAAATCTTAAGGATGTAAGCAAGCTTGATAACTTACAGTAATGTACAGAGATTTAGTACTATACGCACAGGTAATGACTACTGAAAGATTGCTACATAAAAGTAATAGGCTAACCATGATTAAGTCTTTTAAAATGATACTGTTAAATAGCTGATCTCTACTACCACTCAACTATAACATCTATTATAATCTAATGTATAATGGATCCAGATGGCTCTAGCCTAGGTGTTGAAGGATTGATTTTGATCTCACAGTGAGAACTGATGCACAAAGGAGGATAGAATCAATCCTTACATTTACATTTATATTTTAAAGAATAATTTGTGATGACATGATGATAATATAAATGCCATCTCTAAAACAAGCCCCTTTCCTATTTCCACTGAAGAAATAAAGCATAGGTTTAACCCTTACTAGAACCATATATATTGCAGCTGGCCCTTGTATCCAAAAATACCACCCCAAAAAGCAAGCAAACCAAACAGAGCCACACTGGATTCCCAAGAAAAGAAAATGAGCATTTGCCAAAGACAGGAAGACTGAGCTTGAAAGACCACAGCTTTTTTTTCTTTTTTTAAATGAGACTTACAAGCCATGGAGTAAAAACAAAATTAAAGTTGTAAATAAAAAGGTAATAAACTGTCTCTTTCATTGGATACTTTGGTATATGTTTCTTATCAGTTGCCACATTCCACCAGAAACAACTTTACAGATGTCCTAAAATACCAGCATGCAGCCTGTGGATCTGGTAATATTTTTTATGATGGAGTGTTTGGCCAATTGGCATTTGTCCTCTATGCTAGTCACCATTTTTCAATCCTGAGTAACAATTTGTTTAATTTGATTGTTCCTCAGAAGGCCCTACAACTTAACTGACTTTATGAATCACTTAGATCTATTGCCAATTGCAGCTTGATGTTTTCTAATAACTATTTGTCCTTACTTGAGCATGCAGAGATTTTGGGAAGTATTTTGGCCTAGGTATTTGGAAATGAAACATCTACACAGTATTCAGGTGTAAATGTGAGAATGATAATGATATTCTTCAGCGTAGCATGAAATGGGAAAGAAATTAGCTAGCAAATGAGTCTTTTTTACTTTTTTTTTCCATTAATACCTTGCAATTAATCCAGGTATTTTTATTACTGAAAATTTATCACAGTCTATGCTTACTTCTTATAGTATAACTTACTTCTTTTAACTAACCTATATTTATCTGAGTCAGCACTGAAGGTACTGACACAGATGAACTGAGAATGCTAGCACATGCTTCTGCATAACTTGATCCTTGCTCACAAAGTGTGCAGCCCACAAAGATACTCACGGATGTTGCAGTGTGCCCCGTAGTACCCCAGGCGGCACATACAGCTGCCGGTCACTGGGTGACATTCCTCATTCTCAGCAGAGCACTGACATACTTGGTTACAGTTCTTGCCATACGTGCCTGGTGGACAAGCTTCGGGAAAAGGAAATGTAAACCAATAAATTAAATTTGTCTTCGTAAATATAGCACACAAACAAAGCGCAAGCTCAAATTTATTAAATAAAAGCCCTGCCTACAAAATGACGATCTCCTCTGGGACTCTGGATTTATTACATTTACTTAGGGGTTACTTCACCGCTTGATTTTGTTTCGTTCAGTCAATTTGTGCCCAACTGTCAAGGGCCAGATACAATTTTCTTGTCACTAGAAAAAATCATAGGGAAATGTCAGGTAAAATTGACTAAAACAGCATAATTCACAAGGGACCAGGCATGTGGATAAAGACATTCTACCTTTTGCAAGGAGTTTAAAGTTACAAAGCTGCCGTAGTACCAGCATCTTTACAGGTTTCTTCTGCCCTGTTGACAGTCATATTGCCTAGAGGTTTTGGACATTCCACAGCTAATTCTTGTTTCACTTTCATTAAGTTGCTCTGGTTGTGGGTCAGGATTTAACAGTCCTTTAGTGGAGGATATGGGACACCAATGTCAATTATTTTAATTCTTTTTTGCTGTTGCTTTTGGTTTTGCTAAAGCAGTGCTAGGCAAAACATTGTAAGGAAGAACAAAGTCAAAATTATGCAGCTGGGGTCACAGAACGAGCCCATTTTCAAAGCCAGCTCCAGACAGCCAAACTCAGCACTGAATTAAAAACAGATAATGACATTTCCATAAGCTCTGACAGCAGGAATAGATGGTCTCTCATGGGGACAAGGCCAACAGAAAGCAGAGCTGCTGTTTTACCCACAGCACAGTAATGCCTGCAGGTTGGGCTCTGCAATCACCTCCTTAATCTATTTTGATACAGTTTAGCCCCCGGCTTCTCCCTGCCAGCCTGTGCACTGAAAACCTAGAGAGGGCAAACCTGCAGCTCAAACTGTGCCAGGCACAGGAGTCAGAAGTGGCCAAATCATTTGGGTGAGTGACAAGCAGCCCTTGTCCATCTTCACTGCTATGAGGTCGGTGTTTCCCTTCCTCTTCAGGCATTGTATCATCAGGCATCTACTTAAGAAATTAGTTTCTTAATTAAATTACAAGGGAAGTATTTGTATTCTGATAACAAACTTACTTTTCTCACAGCTGTAGCCAGTGAATCCTGGAGGACACCCGCACTCGCCTGTCAGGTGATGGCAGGGTGTACCCATGGGACATCGGCACCTCTGGGCACAGTCCACACCATAGCGGCCAGGCAAGCAAGCTGCAACAGTGGCAGGACAGTGCAAAGTTACCCCCTCCAATGGATCTGCTGCACCATTCCTATGAGCACTCCCAAACCAACCCCACAGAGCAATGCAGGAATGATAGGATCCTCTTATCAGCTCTGGATTTGTGAGTAAGGTACATGCCGACCTTAACTTCCTTCCATAAACGCCCAGCAGACACTCACGTCTGTCACAGCGCCTCCCTCTCCATCCCCTTTCACAGTGACATGCTCCAGTCTGATGGTGGCAGGACAAGCCGTGTATGCAGTCACATTGCTTCTCACACCATTTGCCAAAAAATCCCATGGGACAGACTGTGAGGAGAAGCAGAGAGAGCAAAAGTTCTTCCCACTGCATGGAAAGTATCTGTCACTCGCAAATGAGCCAATATTGTTCTTCTTGCACATGGTGATGTATATTTAGAAGACTGCATGCTCAGAAAACATAGTTGAAAATATCTCAAAAACATTAAAAACATTTAGTATTGGCTATTAATGAGTCTGCATGTGAAAGCTTGCAAAGACTTAGTCCTAGTCAGGAGCACAAATCCAGATGGTGTCTATAGAGATGACAATGCCATTCACATTTACATTGTTATCCACAATGGAACAGATGTTCGAATGGTGAAAATATGCTGTGTCCACATACTGCTTTCCACCTGACAGGTCTCTGCAAAGTGATCAAAGAGAAAGCGAGGCCTAAAGAAATGGAAGGTGGGCACTGCGAAGGCCATGCTGGTTTGTGAGGTTCTGTGAGTCCGCAGCACTGCAGGAGACATCAGAAAATTGCCTGTGGCTTGCAAAAAATCACAGCATGTCAATAGCAAAGCTGAAAGCCCATTTCAAGTCATCCGATATCTACTGCTTACAAGATTTCTATTTCAGGGATTTACATAGCCCTAAACATACCAGACAGCTATGTCAAATCTGGGCAACCCAGACCACATGCAAGATTGGTACAAACTGAATTGTCACAGTCCAATTTGCTGAGCTTCCCCTCAATGGCCTATAGAGGTACAGCAGCATGTGGCTGATCTGGCAAACTCTCCGTACAACTCACTTCCTTTTATACGCTCTTTCTTGTGCCCATAAGGTTGAGAAATATCTTCATTTTCTCAGCAGGCAGGGAACAGAAGTAGGAGGACATAAAATGCTTTTGACAAGGGCATGTATACACGGATGGGCAGAGATCTGCCTGTGGTGCTTCTAAAATACTTGGTGAGTGCCCGCACCAGCATTATCTCTTATTGGCCTACACTGGAAAATTAAGATACACAATAGAAAAGGAGATCATACTGTGGAGGCAGAAATGGCTGATTGCAGAAGAGAGTGCTTAAGCAAAGCATCTGCAGAAGGAATTGCCCTTACCAACATCACAGTGGTCCCCAGTCCAGCCAGCGTGGCAGATGCATTTTCCTGAGTGCTGTTCACAAACCCCATGATGGCAGGTACAGTTCTGCTCGCAGCCCTCTCCATGCCTCCTGACCCTACAATCTGAAATGAAACAGGGGCCACTGATGGGGATGCCAAGCTGGAAGGACTTCAGAAAAACACATTTATGCCTCTGAAATGGGGTGGTCCTAAAAACCTTCAGTGAAGGAGATTTTGAAACCTCCCTTAACAAAATTCTCTAGAGATAAATTGTTTTCCTCTTGGAGGACTTACATTATTTTTTACTCCTCAAACTGAGCTCGTTACATATCTTTCCCGTCCCCAAGGGACAGAGAATAGCTTAACTCCTTTCCTGTCCAGCAAGTTTCTAGCACCATTGTACATTCAAGTGCCAATGCCATATCTCCCCTCAGTCTTCTCATCCCTGACTAAACAACCCCAATTTTTTCAGCCTTTTCATACTCTGTGTTCTCCAGCCTTCTACCCATCCTCTCTTTTTTCTGAGCTCTCTCAAACTGTCATCAGAACTGTATTTCCCTGCACAGCAACAGAAACAAAGTGCTGGAAGGATGGAGGACATGAAGAGACTCACCCAGCTCACACGCTATCCCCGTCCAACCCAGAGGACACTGGCACTTGCCCGTTACATGGTCACATGGCGCCTGGCTGTGGCAGATGCAGCGCTGGAGACAGTTTGCACCATACCATCCAGTGGGACAGGCTGCAAAGAGGAGGTAGGACAAAAGCCTTCCATTAAGAAGGTACAAGAAGGACACAGGTTAAACGCAACCTTTCCCAGCTTACACACCTTCCTGCCCTGGTGATCATGCAGACGCTGTGGGAGGTACAACTGAGTAAAAATGGAGCCATGACTGATAAGGAATTACACAGGCCAACGTAAAACTGGTCTGGGAACAAAATAAGTGATTAAGTGAATTAGCTGTGATCCAGCAAAAGGCCTCAAGATTTTCTGTTCACATCTGCGAAAAACATCGCTTGGTTCCTACCAGCTTTCTCAGCACCAAGGAATGGAGTTACCAATTTCCTGTTTTCAGAGTTTCTTTGTAGTCCTCTTAAAATCACAACTTCTTTTCTAATTGATCCTGCTACCCACAGCTGGCTGATGACATTGCACATTTTACCTAGTTTTAATGAAGCAAGTTTATTAATTCCCATCACAACCAATTCCTATGGATAGAACCTACTTTTCTGGTACAAGAAATACATATATCTGTCATGTGCTAGAGTAACATCTTTTTAAGATGCTAATAGCAGCAAGTTCTCACTCTGCAAAAGTACAGTTACCAGAGGACAGCTCACCCAGGCTCACACACACAACTACCACCTTACTTCCAAAGAGAAAAGAAATTTGCAAATGTATTATTAAAGAAAAAGGTTATGTTCAACAATGTCTTCATATTTGACAACAGCTTTCTTAACTTTTGCTTTGGTTTTGTATTTGAGGCCTTCCTGTAAACCAGAAAATTTTAGTGCTGACTCCAGACAGCAGCATACATAGGAGCATCCACAGCAGCATCTCTGGCTCTGTGGCACTGCTTACAGAGTCAGGTACTTCCCAGGGGAGGCATAGAAAAAAGGAGCCTTCTGCAACAGGGACGGATTGAAGTTTTCCAGTGGCTTGTATGCAGGGACTAGGATGTAAGCCTCAGGGCAGCCTTTCTTTGCCAGCCTCTTTTCTTAAGGTTCCCTGATTTGGGCTAGGATTTGAGTCACACATATTGCTCTAATTGCTGAGACTCTAAGTCCCAATGCCTTACACATGTTCTGGATTTAGGCTATGTCTGGAACAGTATACGGTAATGAGGAGAATTAGGCACATGGGACAGTAAAGCAGGCCATCGAAAAAAAACAGAGGTTCATTTCAGTGTCATAATTGGGAGTTTTATTGACTTTCTCCCTTAATCAGCCTTTGGAATCAGCTCTCTTTCCAGTTTACGACTGTTTCAGAGCTTGCCTAGCGTACCGAGCTCCTACACCCAGCCCCTGCAGCATGGTGTCACAGATGTATTTAATGGACCAATCTGTGTAATTGTGCAGATACAAAACCAATGACAACACAGGACAATTAGCTGATAACTAAAATACCAGAGAAGCCCCCCTGAGAAGAAATGTAATTTTTCCCTCCTATAATTCTCTGGTAGGGGTTTGAATTTCCAATTGTACCTTCTTGGCAGATGGCTCCTTTCTACCCTGTGCTACAAAGGCATGTCCCAGGTACATGATGACAGACCGCTCCGTTATTACCCTGATGTGTGGCTGCAGCCTGGCCCATAGCTGTCCCCCTGGCAGGCTGCAACTAGAGAATTCCAGAAAACCCCACCAGGAAGCATCAAAGGAGGCTCTGCACAGAGCAAACCTGAGACACAACCCAGCGACAGGGAAATCAGTTTGAAACTGGCTTCCAATGACACACTTTTCACATCATAAGGGCGTGTAAACCCACATACGAACCACACCTGACACTAAATAACATGGCTTAAAAATACATATCATACATGTTCTGAAGAGGCATTTCTGAAAGGGCAGGATTACTTGGGTGATGGATCAGCTGTCATCCCCTGCCCTACAGAATGCCTTTGTACTAAACTAATGGTCCAGCAGAACCACCAGCTTGACAGCCCAGGTATTTATTTGCATCCTGGTAAGAGAACTGACAACTTCATTGTTTTCAGTGTTCATTTTTCACAGCTGGATGCCTTTGCTCACCCAGAGTCTCATTCTTTGGTCAAAGAGGGCTGATATTTTCAATGTGTTCTGTTAAGCAGCTGGCTCCCAGGTGAAAACTTAACACAGCCATCTCACAAACATACTCCTGCTGCAGCTCTGTTTTCAGTGCTGCTGCCTACGAAAAATGGCAGTGATAAAAGTCCTCTAGTCTCTGTTGCACTGGAGATTTGGATAGCTTTAAATGGTGGAAACCAGAAACTACTGCTACCCTGTTTTCTTCAGCTATCACCCAAAAAATACAAAATGAGTTGATGAAGTTGGATAGTCCCCTTGCATGGTTTTTGTGCCTGCCTTACAGAGGCTCTCCTTCACTGGCATGAAGATGTCAGAGCCTCTTTTGTGTGCGGTACTGCTGGCATGCATTGAAGGGGCAAAAAAAGACCTGATCCCTGATCCAAAAGCGTTCTGCACTTGCAGAATGTGACATCTCCCAGGATCATCAAACGACGACTTTTTACTGAAACCTCTATGCCTTTGATGGTGTCAGAGTGCAGAATAAGATGTAGGGCTGTGGGAGGACACATCCCTGGGGACTGAAGTGAGGTGTGAAACCATTTTGACCTCAGGGATGAACTTGGTTGACGTATCTGACCCATTCTCAGCCCTGTTCTTTCCATTTGAGGACTTTCAGTTTCCCAGCACAGTTCTCACGAACACCTTTTCTCCCAATACTTCTCTCCAACAGTGTTCATTTTTGCCATTGCTTGGACCCCATCCACACTGAAACCACAAGAAAGTGCAGGAGCTCAATCCCATCACAGTTAAAAGTTTGTTCTGCAAATGAGGCTTAGTTGCCAAGTTAAAAGTTCAGCCCGTCCTACACAGCTCTGGCTCAGTTTTGGGAGCAGAACTAAATATTTCCACAGTACAGACCAGAACTATATCACAACCAAGCCAAAGGAAAAACCAGCGCATTACCAGGTTCCCTGACTGGTTACTAGTGGTTTGTGTGAGGTTTTTGGAGTATGCATGCAAAGCTCTTGTTATTCTTACTGAGAAGACACAGGAGTTCTCTAGTGAAAGTTCTGGTAAGAAAGCAGAAATTTCTGGAAAAGAAGATTTGAAATACTCTTTTGGGTGGATATAAACTTTTTTTTAGCTTCTTGGTGGGACAGTCCTGATAATCAGAGTACTTTTCTAAAGATTAAGATAACAAGTAATATACTGAAGCTATTTTATAAAGTTCCACAACTGAATGTACGAATACTCCTGTGCCTTTTCTCCTTTCTTCATGGTAAATGCAAAGGAAAAAAGCAATAGAAAGGTTTAAATTATTAGACTTCTTCCCACTTCAAAATTGTCTTCTCTGTGCCTTTTTTCTGTAAGAGGGAGATTTGTTCATTTGAAGTCTTTTAAATTCCTTTTTGCATGCAGAGTAAGGAACACATAAAATTGGAGATTTTCTTCCAGACTGGAAGTCAACAGCCATCAAAAATGTCAGGGAGAACAGGGAAATAAGGGGCACTAAGACTCTACAGCATGTTCAGAAGCTTTGATTTCATGCAGCTCCTGTGCATTATTCTCCCCAAAATGAAGCTTCGGCTTTAAAAGAACAGGGAATTTGCAAAGTACAGTGCTCATGCACTATGAAATGTCAAACCCCTGCTTATCAGTTCCCAAGAGCAGAGACTCTGGCAGACTCAATCTTTTCATACATTTTGCAGATGAGTTTGGTCTTTTCTTTTTTACCACAGAGAACTGCTTCTGTGAAGATCCCGCTGAGCCCCAGCAGCTCCAAAATGAGACATTTTTACTACTAATAGAATCAGAGCAAAATGCAGATGCAGAATTGTGTTCAGCTTCTACAAACCATATGAAACATGAGACTTTTTTGGGGGGGAGGAGGATGGTGGTTAAGTGGTTTTTTTTTTGGGGGGGGGGTGTGTGGTTTTTTTTGAGACAGCAAAATTTGGATGGGTTTGTATACAGAAAGGAAGGTGGTTACATCTCTGACACAACATGGTGCCAAATGTCAAACCCTCACTTCTGTAGCACTAAGGCATCACAACACCTTGTGAAACTGCTAAAACCCCATCAATAAATAGGCAACATACTTTTCCTAAACCTGTTTCCTGGAAATCTGAAATATCTTCGGGGGACACTCAACCCCCCCACCAGCCTTCTCCCCAAAATAAAAAAAATCACCAAATACAAACTTAATCCAAGGCAGAGCTCGCTTGGCAGATTTCATCCCACATTAATAAGATTTATTTATAAGCAACTGAAAACATGGTCTTGTAATGAAAAGTGTTAGGCAGCTTCAACAAAAGGCATTACTGTCCATATAACCCATAATTAGATAGCAGTGTATAAAATGCACTGCATGGCTGGTTTAAGATCAATTCAAATCCCATGATGTCAAAATTATTTCTCAATATCCTCCAGCACATTGCCTGAAATCTGATTACTTGAACACGAGTGCTGTCCTTCCAGCTGCTAGAGCCAGCAAATCCTAAAGAACTGGCAAAGTAAATATTAAACACCAAAGATGGAGAATGGTTAGCTGGCATCTCCGACACATGGTTGCTTTATTCTGAGCAGCTTTGGGGTGGTGTGGCTGAGGTCCAGTCTTAAAATCTGAATGCAGATTCATCATTTAGCCATGAGAAAAAGAGGTTACCCTCTGCCCAATTAAGTGATCTTGCTCTTTTACTTACAGGCAAAGGAGGCCTCGGAGGCTTTGGCACCTTCACCAGTCTGAAGAATAAATCAACTCAGCATAAAGCTCTAATGGCTGCAGCACAAGAGAATAATTATTTTGTTTCAATACCCATGAGTAGAGGGAGGCACAGGAAGAAGCTGCTGACAAAGAACTACATTTCTTAATTGAATTTAATGAAATATGAAACTAAGCTTCTCATCCCTAATGCAGTCTAAGGAGCGGGGAAGGGCCAAGGTGATATATTGCTAATGCCCTGGCTTGGCAGTAAAAATGGGCTGTGACTGAGAAGTAAGCATTGTACCTGTTCAGCATTACCTTTACTGCTCTGCAGTACAGCTATAATGGCTCTGCCTCTGCATTTATTTCATGGTCAGCTCACCAACCTACACCCACAGGAGAGTATTGCCACCACCATCTTCAAGTGGTGAGAGACAGAGATCCAAGCTTTCTAGGCGGGACCACAAGGAGGCAAAAAAGACTGCAATGGTGGGATTTTTGCAGAAACATGTAACAAGTGGAAAGATTAACCAACATTGACCCTCCTGTAAATAAAAAAAGCAAGGGATTTTGGAGAAACCTTTCAGAAGACAGGTTATGTTATGTGATGGGGGAAAATGAGGGAAAAATATTATGAAGAGCAAGCGCAATCCTCAAACAGGGCTGACAGACTGTAACACAGTGTATGGCTGGAGAAGAAAGTTGTTTCAATACAAGCAACATTTCTCCATTTCTCTCTGTTAACTAAATTAAACCATTTTCCTATTACAGAAATCTGCAACCTATGGATTAAAGAAATCCCGTGAAAAGTGTTTGCTAACAATGAAAGTTGGCTCCTCATGGAGCTGCTTTGGATCTCAGGCCCACAACACAGTCTTGCAGACAGCAGTCAGAGTTTCAAAAGGAAGTATAGACAATGACATCATCTTAATGTGAAATGAGAAAGTTGAGAGGCTAAAACCTGAAAATCTTAAAACCCCCATATAATTGCTAAATACTGCAAACAGGCTCAGTAACATCCATACGTAACACCATGTAGCTAAAGAAAGTAATTTAATTTGCCATGAAACTTCATGAACAGTATCTCAGAAGAGCCAATCTTACATATGTATACACACAAACATATAAAAAAACCCTTATTAGCTCAAAGATTGTGGGATAGATAATCTATACTTGTGAAAATCTAGGTGTCTTTTTTAAAAACAAACAACTTTTCTAAGAATTAGTTAAAAAGCTATTTTGTCATGCTCAAATAAGTAGTCCCAGCTCTGATTTTTCCACACTGTGCATTTCTAATCTGTAACAATAAATTGATAATTAGGTGAGATAGACCAGAAACAGTGATACAACATTTCATTTCTTAATGTTGCGCAAAAATAAAAAGTAGAGATTCATCATATGGTAGAAGACAGCTCTGCTATTTAAAAACTGATGCTTACAACATTTGACAAGTGCCAATAGCAGTTAAAAAAAAAGTTGATTACTTACACAGCTACCAAGAATTATTCCCTTTTTGGGCATCTTCAGAAAGGAATGTGACCTATGTAAAACTGTACACTTGTAGGTCATCCTACATTCCCAGAAGGAACCCATATTAGCACTGCAAGACTTTGTGAATGAGGACAGCAAGTGCAGCCTATACGTACGCTGCTCGCAGATCTCTCCCAGCCAGCCAGGGAGGCAGTGGCACGTTCCCAGGACATGGTCGCAGCCAGCAGCATTCTTGCACTTGCACACCTGGTGGCAGTCAAGCCCAAAGAATCCATCTGGACAAGCTGAAAATGCACAACATTAATTTTTTAGCAGAGTTCCTGATTCTTTTCTGTACAAATTCTATCTCTGAGGTCTGAAAACACAGGGCACTGCTCATTTTTTCATGGATGCTTTGTCAGATGTCATGGTGCTTAAGAGCCACAGTTGTTTCAAGGGTTAAGCCTGCACAATTCTGCTACATGCACCACAAAACATAACTTATTTTACACAAGCGACAGATTTCTGCATAGAATCATGCAGCCAAGAATACTGAAAAGCCATAAAACAGGAGAGAGAAAGGATCTAGATTCACACAAGCCAGTATCTGTGTATCTGTAACTGACAGAGGACAACAGAAATAATTCAATATAATGCGGCAATATGGAGCCACCCGATCATCTCCCTGACTTCTGAAATGTAAAGCTTATGCTCCCATTTACTCTCCTAACACTTTTCTAAAGATTTTTTTAACAGGGAACATAAGCCATAGTGGTGTAATTTACTGCTGAAATGAACACCTGTCAAAGAGAATGACCAGAGAAGCCCAAGACAAATTAAACGTAGCAAAACAGAAGGGAGCTTAAGAAGCTCAGTACCTACATCTAGAACATGTAAGGAAGAGCAGACCCATAGATCTGATTTACATCTGTACCAGTGTTGGTGTTGACAGAAGTGAAAATAAGCCAACAGTGTTTGTCAGTGTGCCACATCATACCGAAATGCTGCTGTATTTGCTGAGGTGAGCAGCTCCACAGAGGAGCCTTCAAGCCCAGAGTGAGGGGAAACCCCGCGCCCAGGAGCCCCAGTTCTGAGCAATGAGAGCCACCAAGGGAGCCTCGAGCCAGGCCTTGCCCAGGAGCCGCGGCTCTGCTGAGGTGAGCAGGGATTCACGAGGGGGGCCAGGAGGGACGGCCCCGCCCTGAGCTGGGAAAACCCTCCCCAGGGAGCAAGGCTCCTCAACTGCGTGGAAGAAAACCTCTCCTTGCAAGTAATAGAGGAGCCGACAAGGAGAAGTGCCATGCTCAACCTCGTGCTCACCTACAGGGAAGGGCCGGTTGTAAACATGACACTCCAGGACACCCTTGATTGAAGCGATCATGAGATGGTTGAATTCGAGATGCTCGAATATGAGATCCTCAGGACAGTGAGAAGAGCGTGCAGCAAGCTCACTGCCCTGGACGTCAAGAGAGCAGACTTTGGCCTCTTCAGGAACCTGCTCAGTAAGGTTCCATG
>JANRGW010051535.1:0-13745 GCA_024733675.1 Psilopsiagon aymara | reverse complement strand
GTTCAGCCTGGAGAAGAGAAGGCTGCATGGAGACCTCATAGCAGCCTTCCAGTATCTGAAGGGGGCCTACAGGGATGTTGGGGATGGACTCTTTATTAGGGACTGTAGTGAGAGGAAAAGGGATAACAGGTTCAAACTTAAACAGGGGAAGTTTAAATTGGGTATAAGGAGAAATTCTTTACTGTAAGGGTGGTGAGGCACTGGTGTGGGTTGCCCAGGGAAGTTGTGAATGCTCCATCCCAAGGCCAGGTTGGACAGAGCCTTGACTGAAATGGTTTAGTGTGAGGTGTCCCTGTCCATGGCAGAGGGTTTGGAACTAGATGATCTTAAGGTCCTTTCCAACCCTAACTATTCTATGATTCTATCATTTTATGAAATGCTTTTGCGGTTTTGTATATATATGTGAATTTTCCCAGCTTCTAGGGAATAGAGTACAACAAGTTTGGCTTTAATTTCTTTTCTTGGGCTTTATTCTGCTCTGTAGGCAACAAAATTTGCTGGTTCAACAGTTGGAATATTCCTGAATATATGAATACATGCTTCCTCATCAGATGTTAACACTACAGTTACATGTGCAAAAGAATGACTCTCCTTTCCCTCACATGGAGGTTCTGTTCCTTTGCACTCAGGATTGCCTGAGCCAAGATATTATGGAACAGACGAGTGGGGAGGACTTCAGCGAGTGTCCGACAGCACCAGTTTTTGAGGGTCTCCTCCTGGAAACAAAACAAGTGCTTACCAGACCCAGTGAGCAAGACTTCAACAATAGCAGTCCTGCTGGTTGAGCACTAGGACATAATTTGCACCATATTCCAGGATAAAGATAAACTCAGGTTCTCATAAGGGTTCCTGAAGAACTAGTGTCCCAAGTCCTGTGGAGTCACAAACCTGGCTTCAATGCAGTGAATTCTGGTGAGGTGGTCTCCAGTAAGATCTTCTAGTCTTGACATAAGACAGCTAAAACTATAAAGTGGACTCCGAAATGCTTGTAGTTCAGTAATCCAATGCAGACGGTAAGAGCTGAGTAAGGGGCCTGATCATATACACTAGCTTGTCACCAACTGCACCTGTAATTTCTTAGGTAGTTTATTGAGCATCCTGCTTCCAGTAATGGAAATGTGTGGTGCGCAATGAAGGTCAACTAGATGCAAAGCCTTGCCTAACGCTCTCCCACTTACTTTTTCTTCCCCCAGTATCAATATGCTCTTCACCATGACATCCCCCCACTCAGCAAAGCAGCTAAGGGAAAGTAACATGCACTGAAGAACTGATTAATTTCCATGATCTGTTCATTTATGATTCAAACAATAAAAAGCAATCCGGACCCCTAATTTAAAGCAACTGACCCATCAAAATCCTAAGTTTAATCACAAGAATATTTCTTCTGAAGAGATGAGGAAATGCAATTACATGTTGCCAGACTCCTTTATTTCAATGCTTCACTATATCAGAGTGGTCTGTGTGTACAGAACTGTTACAACAGTAGTCTTATATACCAAAACAGATGGTATATTCTTGCTAGTATATAAGTTTACTAGCAAGAAAAGAAGCAACTACAGCTTCCAGCATCTGTCTTAAAAATTAATAGCTGAGGATAAGACTGAAGGAGGAGGAGTGGATTTTTTTTTTTTTTGTTTGGGTATTTTGGGGAGGTTTTTTTTGGGGGGAAGACAAATTATATACAGCCTGAAATTTTTGTCAAGTAGCTTTAAATCTTGAGTGACTTTACATTGAAATGTGGAAGGAAGATTAAAATCAAGAAAATAAACAAACAAAACCAGTAGTAATATAAAAGTTTAAATGTAATTGCTTACATTCCAATGGAAATGGCTTGATTTAAGATGACATTTTAACAGTCCTCTCCACCCACACTCTTGGAAACTGAAATCCAAACACAACTTAATGTTAATACTGCAAGGGAAATTTAACACTGATCAAGAAGAGAAAGGTACATTTTAATTTCAGTAAGAGAAATAAAGCACAAAAATGGTCAACAGAACATAAAGTGACTTAAATGTATAAATTATTTACTGTGATAATACAAGACTCATTAGTTAACACATGAAAGAGATTGTGCAGGAATACAAGTTACCAGTGAAAGGAATATTAAATGCAATATAGTCATCAATTTAAAAACCCCTTACTCAAACAATGAAATTAGCAACATAAAATGCCTTCCTACGATGCTTTGCCCATGCAAGGTCCAGTTGTCACCCACTCTCCTGCTAGTAGACTCTATACTTGGAGAGATAGTAACCCTCTGACAGATGACATATCTGGGCTGTGCTGACTGACTTCAGAAAGGTAAGTAAATGAGTGACGCACAGTGTACATGATTCATTTGCTCTGATAGTCTACTTTTAAAATGGTGGGGTTACAGAGAGCAACCAACGATATTACTTCTGGCAATCTCAGGTTAGTATCAGTGACTTTTTCTGAGATAGTATCTTCAGAATGGTTTTTAATCAAACCCTGACACACAGAAGACTACTGCTCTCTTGTGCAAAATCACTGAAAACATGGGAATGCTCACACCCAAAATTTTGCATTAACAAAACAATAGCATGATATTTTCCCCAGCTTTAAACTTTCTGCACATCCCTACCTAAGCTTTAGCAGATAATTGCATTTTGTAGGTTGTAGAGAATAAAAAAGAGAAGCAGATGGGAAATGGAAGAGGGGTTCAAGATCACTTTCCTTAATATGCTGTGCAAATGATGCAGTAAAATCCACAGAAAATGGTTACTTCTCTCCTCCAGTATTGCTGTATTCCCAGCTGCTGCAGACTGCTTTTAAATCACTTGAAACTGCAGAAGTTATATGAGTAATTCTGATACCTCTTCCCCTAAAATGCACTCATGCTTTGTGAAAAGGACATGGCTTCCTGGATCGCTCACAGTTAAGACCTAACATCTGACAGATAAGCTTGTGTCCTCTTTAACACTTATTTGACTTCAGCTTAACTACTCATACACTGCTGTGCTTTCTTATACACAAAACATCCTTCACCAAATTCTTAGATAGCCAGATTCTGCCCATTTAAAACATAAACAAACAAAAATCCCTAATATTTTAAAGAAACTGAAACATTTTCCAGATTACCTTGTTCTCTCTGATACCTGTCCAACCTTCATAAATAAGGGAACTGGAGAATAACTATTCTGATTGCATTTTCACAGGTAAGGAAATGCCATTATACACATTTCACAGGCAGAGGGCAAATATCACACAGGAGTTGACAGAAGGGTCCCCTTCTGAGACTGGTTTCTGTCTTCTGTATTCCATATACTGAATACTGAGTGAAACGTGCATTTAATGCACATTTCTCTCTGTTCAAAAATATGCTACAGTTCCTGATTTATTTATACTTATTTTCTGTCTCATTCCTGTTGGCTTTTCAAAAAGATTCAGCTCATGCATTGTGCAAATCGTGGCCCTTAATTCAATTTAAAACAAAAATTCCACCAGAATGGGAGACATACTTATTAGATTTTGTTGTTTGCATGAGGAACTTGGTAGTGGTTTTGTTCCCCAACTAAAAAGGTACAATCTATAGAATCAGTGTCACTCTGTGCATAAAAGTCAACAGTTTTCTTCTACGAATATTCTATAATATCAGATGTTTCAATAAGCCCCTTTGAAAGGTGTTTCATAGACGAGGCATAGAATGTATAACTATAAAATGGTGGAAACAGGAACAAGGTGTCATAAAGTAAACTGTTCCACTCATGTGGATCTAAATCTTTCAAGAATTCCTGTACAGATATATGTGCTTAGGAATAGCTTGCAAGACAGGAGACTTAATGCTTTCTATAAGATAATATTTATAAGTATTTCTAAGTATGTGCCTTTCTTCTCTGAGCCCTTCTCATTCACTCATGATATGCAGATGAACCATGACTCTTGGATTTCTCCATGAAAAGTTTTGATAAGTTTTCCTGTAGCAGCCACAAGCTGCTATTGCAAAGCTAGAAAGCCGATGTGAGGAAGGGTCTTTGAGAACCTGCTCAAGAGTACAACTTTCACATCCATCCAAAAGTCTCCTCTCTGTTCAGTACTCTCGAAAGCATGGGAAATACTGTTTAGCAGCTCCCGCTCTAGAACTGAATACTTGTTGCTTTTTTAAGGGATACAGACTGTGTGGAGGGCCACTACTCTGGCATGCTAGCAAATTATCCTCTCCAGCTAGAATTGACACTTGATATTGCTGTTATCTAAGGAAATTTTTTAGAGCAAAACAGATAATAATACTGTACTGTTGAATTCTTTTTGGCCTAACTGGGCATCCACAGGTTACCAGAGAAGTTGTTGGTGCCCCATCCCTGGAAGTTTCAAGGCCAGGTTGAATGGGGTTTTAAGCAACCTGGTCTAGTGGAAAGTGTCCCTGCAAGAGGCTTGGAAATAGGTGAGCTTTAAGGTCCCTTCCAACCCAAATTGTTCTATGATTCCAAGATTGATTACTATCTTTCTTCAGAGGCATGTTACAATCTCTATTATCTTTGGCAAATAAACCCCTAGAAAAGGGGACAGAAGGGTAGTATCTGTTCAAATTCCAAGGAGTAAAATTCATCATATAACTGTTAAAATCAATAAAAAAGCTAACTATTCCAAATTTGCTAATGAAGAGATTGCTGCTGTAACCATCCTCTGGTGGTTGTGGTTATACCGAAGAGCAGATACGAACTTTGTAAGTGGCTGAAGTCAATTGTTTCTAGTTGCATGAGAAAAGAGTTATATAAAAATTAGGTGAGGTTTGGGAGTAAAAATGAGTTTCTGTTTTGCCAAAGAATTTGACTGGAATCAACTTTCTTCTTTCTTTTAACTTAACTTTTCCTTTCAAGAATCCTCTCACAGGTGCTTAGATGTAATCAGTTGACTTCTTTTCAGGTATTTAACAAAACTGCTAGTAAGTTAGCTATGCTTTTTAAGAAGAAAAAATAAACAGGTTTGCCTTAGGCTTGCACCACACAATATATGGCATCTTGATCAGCACCCAAACTAGTTTAGCTTTGTATTAAAAAAGTTCCTATCATTCTTTCATACCATGGTAGTCCTTGTACCAGATGCACAGTATACTTGAGAGTTGAGCCCCCTTCATCAGGATCTGTAGAGTTCAGAGAAAAAAAACCTACATACTCTCAGCAAGACCACTAACTGAACTGACCAAAACCAGCACCCAAATTCTAAAACTTCTTAAATCTGTAGTAAGGCTGCAAGGTAATTAATGGACTGTCTTCTTTTGGCAGCTCTGAAAACTGAGCAGTACTTTGACAGTAAAGTCACAACATCAGGGAAGTAACTCCTCTCTTCTCAGATGAAAGTGTGGTAACTGATTAAAAGTAAATAAGCAGGGCCATCTAAGCAATGTGAATAATCTCACTGAATTAATGAGAGAGATCCAGGCCCAGCTTCAGCAAGAAACCAAAGCAGGAAACGTAGTGAGGTACAAGTTTCTTTTGTTTTGATCTTGGACTTCTGATACATACCTGCTGTTATTTCAATGGGTCCTTTTCATCAGTGTGTCTCTGAGGATCCAAACACTTTAACTTCCTTTAGCTGTTTTTGTGCTGATCAACGACCACGTGTTGAATAGCTTCTGATGTCATAATTTCCACAATACTGGCCCCTGACAAGAAAGCAGGAGGAAACAGGAACTCTGCCTCCAAAAATGTGGGGAGAGCCGGATGTCCCATTCCTAAATGTCATACTCCAAGGGCAGATTTATTTCATTATTTAATGAATAGTAAATATCTTGGTTGAGCAAATCCAATTTCTTTTTTGGTGAATCTTTTTTCCTTCTCATGGTTTCATGGAACAAGCCACATTTTATGAAAAGGCTGCCCTGCTTAGAACCTGACAAACAGATTTTCCATATTCATTATGGCAATAAAATTTGCATCCTTTTGCACTTGACATGTACAAAAAAAAAAAAGAGACAGTCAGGTTCTACCTACAAAAATCTGCCATAGCAAAGGAACACTCCTCAATTTTTTCCTTGGCTTCCTGTTAAGGCACCAGAAAAAAATCTCACTGCTGTGTCACACAGTCCTCAAGTACACTACAGAGCAAAACATTCTGAAAACTGACATTCAATTCTTCACACAAAACCAATAAGAATTACTTAGCTTTTGGTCATAGCTAAGTAGCAGCTGGAAATGAAGTATGCAATTGTACAAAGCCCAATCTGAGACAGAAGCAGAATATCAGGTTGTACATCCCCACTACCCGTCCAGAGAGCAGATGCAGAGAGTGCCCAGCTGTTGAAGCTGAGTGTTGCGCTGGCACTGCTCCTTTCAGTGACTCACTGTGTCCAACTAGAGAATACCAGGATCTTGGATAGCATCTTGAGCAGAGATCATGTAGGTCCACACAAATGTTAGTGCAAGGAATTGTGAATGGAGGTAACACTTTGCTGCGGAGATGACTCTGACATTTTAGTCCCTCAGCAATCTCCCTGTCCTGACACGCAAACCCTTTTCTCCAATCCTGTGCAGACAAATTCTGGTTCCCACATAGCTCAGCTCCTTCACTAGGTGAAATGGCACAGAGTGAAGGCTCACTGTTTCAGTGTGGTAGGAGGTACTGGATCAACCCTCTCCTGAAGACTCCAAGCCAAAGATTCAAAATCACTGAGACCTGTTCATGGAAATTTAGCCACCAGTAAGGTGTCGGCTCAGCATGAGTCATTTGCTCTCCTTCACTGATTTATTCAGCAGAAAGGCTGCTGAGATCAAGTTTGTCACTGCTGCAGATACATCAGAAAGGGAGAGGAGAGTGCAACTTGTCTCATTTCCGAAGTGTAGTCTTGCAGTACTGCCACAGAACTCAACATCCAAACCAGGAAAATTTTTTGTTCAGACCAGTGAAGCATTCCTGATACAGAAACAATCTTATATAATGCTCCCTTTAGGCTCTCGAAGCCTGCAGTCCTGTCAGTTTAAGGCCATGTCATTTTGCTAGCAGGTTATTTGAATTGTTGACTCCATGGAATTCAGTTGTATGACCTCTGTCAGGGATAATATAGTTGATGTTTAGCTCAGTGCACATCAACAGTATGTGCTATTTTCCGTTCAGGTTCTCCAAAGCCAAATGATTTTATGTATGCATGTTTATATGCATGCATTTATTTAGACCTCTGTAATAACAGACTTTGAAAAGTTCTGTGCAAGGTTTTATCCATAAATTGTCAAAAGCCTATTTGAAAACAAATAAAGAAAAGCCTATATACATGTGTTTTTCTCAGTATCTTGGCTACACTATGCCTTGCACCTCCTGTATGAAGATAGGATGAGAAAGTTGTGGCTGTTCAGCCTGGAGAAGAGAAGGCTGCGTGGAGACCTCATAGCAGCCTTCCAGTATCTGAAGGGGACCTATAGGGATGCTGGGGAGGGACTCTTCATTTGGGACTGTAGTGAGAGGAAAAGGGGTAACGGGTTCAAACTTAAACAGGGGAAGTTTAAATTGGATATAAGGAGAAATTCTTTACTGTAAGGGTGGTGAGGCACTGGAATGGGTTGTCCAGGGAAGTTGTGAATGCTGCGTCCCTGGCGGTGTTCAAAGCCAGGTTGGACAGAGCCTTGGGTGTCATGGCTTAGTGTGAGGTGTCCCTGCTCATGGCAGGCGGGTTGGAACTAGATGATCTTAAGGTCCCTTCCAACCCTAACTATTCTATGATCCTATGATTCTAACCTTGTTTTAAAAGAAAAGCATAAATAATGAAAGATTTTGACAGAAAAGCATGGAAGGGATCTTGTCTAGCAGAGCACAGAAGGAAAAAGAGGTGCAGGGGAAGGGAGAGCAGGAACAAGTATACAACTTTTATGTGAATAGAAATCTTTCAGTGAAGTCAGCTACCTCCAGTTTTATTAATCTCGGAAAGGTAGAAGGAAATTTGGTGTTGCTATTCCACAGCAATGCCAGAGCCATTTTTAAATGAGCAGAAAGGGTAAATTAGGTGGTGAGAAGCCCTGGAAAGCTTTTCTATGATGACTGATTATCTGAGAAATAAAAACATACAGTTAAAAAAGTTGTATCTTTATGTGGTGTCTTTGTCACTTTCTGATTATATCTGGCTTTTTTTCTTTTTCCGAGACAGTAATGAAGGATGCAAACTGTTCGCTCATTTTTACACTAGCAAATGCACAAAAACCACTATTTTCATAAACTTCCCTTGTTCTCAAACACTCCATCAAGGAAGAAATATTCAGCATCTGTTGGTATACATAATCAGAATAAATGCATAAAAAAGAACGTAAATATGAGTCCAACTAAATAGCTTTGGAGATTTTGAAGAAATGCGTTCCCTCATGCTTGAGCAGTACACATTTATTTTTTAGTTTTTAGTCATTGCATTTCTAAATAATAAAGGCATCCTTGACAGTGAACTTGTTTTGCACATTTCTGCATAGAGAGAAATAAGATGCAGTGAATTTACATAGTTTGGTTTAGACTTTCGGAAAGGGTGCCCAGTAATACAATTTTTCTGAGTGGTGCGCTGCCGACTAGCTTGCACAGTCATTCACTTGGTAATAAATCAAGCGTGGTGTAGAGCTGCAGGAGAGATCACGCTGCATATGTGCTTATTCAGATTCATATCCAAATAATCACCTGAGAGCTGCTTGAAGTCTCCTGTCAAGCTGCTGATGGGCTCAGAAAATGAGCTGACAGCTGCCTTTCCAGCTGAGATGCCCAGTGTCCCTGCCAGAAGCCCACATAGGCAGGTGAAACAAAATGACTTGTAATACCAACTGTCTTGTAAAACCAAGGTCTCGCCTGCCCAAGCAAGTGCTGTGAGGCATTGACAGCACAGCATGCGAGCTGGCCCTGCCTCCACCATCTTGGCCATGGCCAGGGAGCTGCGCTGGGAGAGGCTCATACAGGCTCAGACCTTCTCTAAAGGCAGCAGTGTGGAGATCTTTAGTGGTGTTGAGATCTTGCACTGCCTTGCTGTTTTAAGGGTAAATTTTCCCACAGCCTTTGTGCCTGAGTGGATTTCATTTCCACAGTCACAAATTCAGTGCCATCCACCAGCTTTGCATTCACTTTCAACTTAAATAAATCGGAGCAGACAGCAGGGCAGGGGAAATTAAACCAGCAAAGGAGAAAAAAAAATTACTTAAACAGACTCTAACAGTTATTGCTGCCTGCTAGAAAATGCTTTTCTAGTCTTTTATTACCACATAGAATCCCTAGTCCCATGTGATTAACTAATTCATCTTGAAACACTGGTATAGCTTGACTGCAGTTGAAAAATTAAGTTGGATCTTTAAATTCTTTCTTTTCATCTCATTGAAAAGAGATGTTTTGCAGCACTTGGATTCTAGTATATATAATCAGGCTCCACATTTCCTATCACATTCAACACCTGGCAATCTCCTGTGTGCTGACTGTGCACAGTGCAATGATATGTCTAGAGGTAATTATTTCTATCACCCACATAAAGGCAAAAGATACGAGAGTCATCACATGCTTACCATTTGTACACCTTTCATTTTAAATTTAAATGCCTGGCTGAGTTGGGCCACAAAGGGGGACATACTTCATTTTAGAAAGTTGCTCCTGAAAATGAACACTTGGGGACACAAATATGAAAGAAAGCAGCCAAATCTAGGCTCTTTGTTCAGAAGCCTCTGAAGTATCAGTGACTGAGGGTCATTATTTGCACTGAAAAAACTTACTGGAATCACTGCAATGGGCAAAGAAAAGATGAAGCAAATAGATTTTTTCCCATGACATAGAGGAGAAACCCCCTCAAAAAGGATCCTAGAAATAGTAATGAACGAAAATTCAATTTTTGCCAAAATCTCTGTCCCCTTCTTCAGCTTCACAGGAGGAAAATGCTTCAGTCATGAGCGTGTAAGTCCTGCAAATGGAGCCATCACAGAGCCTCTCAGCAGCTCCTGCTGTAAGCTACCCTGTCCTGTTTCTGGGAAAGGCCAGAATGCATACTAATTCGTATGTTCAATGTAGGCAATGCAGGGTACTTGTGGGGAACAGTGTCTGCAGAGAAGAGGATGCTGTGAGGCACCAACAGTCACTGTGTGCATGCAAGAAGCTGTGGCTAGGTGAAAGTAATCATCTCTGTACTATGCAGAATGGGTAATGGGTATGGGTATGGGTAATGAGTAAGACTGCAGCAAGCAGGGTGGAGACTTCATCTTAGAAGAAGCATATTGGTAGTTAAGTTATCAACACCAGAGGGCTAGTAGAAGGATTTATTGAAAGCTGTGCCAAAATTACCAAAACCTAGTCACTCTTATGCTAGAACATAGAGGAATCCCCACTGGTGACACTTTACAAAAGTTTGCTTGCCCTGGAGGTTCTGCAAGCTGATTTCTCTGCTTTCCTATGCTTTACCTAAATTTTAAAGTTTTTCTCAAAGCTGCGGGAAACCAGCAATTCCTTTTATTCTGCTTCAGGAAAGTAAAGTCTATTAAAAACATTGCTAATGCTAAGATCTCATATCAGAGCATGCACAGCCTACAGAGGTGAGCTTAGAAGCAATGGGAAAGGAGGGAAGACAGTAACAAGGAGAACCCAACTGGTGTTCATTCTACAGATTGAAAACTACTGGCTAGGACTTTCCTCTGTGCTTAGTGGAAATAGCTATCCTGAGGGACCTGAAATGTGCACAATGGTGCATGATGCTCTATTTATAGCTCTATCTTCTGTTCTCAGAAAAACAGGGTTTTGTTTCCCCAGGTGGCCCAAAAGTGTCTGAAGCATAGGCTGTGACCAAAAGTCCTTCACAAGCAGGACAAGTAGCAGGGCTGATGAAGCTGTACTTCTGCCAAGACAGTTTGTCAGAATCTAGTAGCAGAAAATAATACAAAACATACAATTTCTTGTCCTTTGCAAATGAGCCAAAAGGCTTTAATGTTACAGCTTGTGTTAAAATCATGTTTTACCGCTCGTCAGACATTAGAAATGGAGAATATGGGACATCAGAAATGGAGAACATAGAGATTAATTTCTTCAAGGCAGGATCTGTGATAAGATAATGGTCACTGACTTTTTCTTCTCAGCTTCCTGTATTCCCTTCTGACCTAGTGTTACTTGTGATCACTAACTCAGACAGAAATGTAAAACAAGCATGCATTTCAAACCCTATTACTGATGTTTCCCTGGCTGGTCCTTTTTATTAACTGCAAAATTCTGCAATGTGAGCATCAGGTTTTGCATTAATATTTCAGCCATGAAACTGCAAAAACTAACCACTAGAAAAAAAAAAAAAAAACCTCACTTGTTTTCAGTAATTTTCCACACCACTGAATAAGTTGAGATCAGCAGTTTCACTTCACTAGCAATATCTCTCCAGCTATTAATTAACAATAATGGTTAGTCAGTCTACATTCAGACCACTCTTAGAGATATACAATAGAGTACTAAAAGATGTACTGTGAATGGTCCTCCATCAGCATAGTAAGTCAGAGTTTGTTCAAAAAATAAAAAAGTAAACAGTGTTTGGATTCCACCTGTGTGAAAGACTAAAAAGACTGCCTGCAGTGATAGCAGGATGCTGCCAGCACAGGATACTTCATATGAAAATAGGCCTTTAAATAGAGCATTTATGAGCTCTCCACTGGCTTGAATGAAATAAGTTGAATTGTCTCAGCTGTGTTCAGAACAGGCAGTTATCTATGTTCAAAAATAAAAATGCTAATTGCATTTGATGTTAACAGGTGATAAGGAGTATTCTGAATTCATTTAGGGTCACCAAGGACTGGTTAAGGAGAAACACCAAACACCATTTGCAGTGGTTCCTACATAACAAATCTAAGCTGTAGCAAAGAGATGTAGAAGTTTTTTGGTGTGTTGTCCTTGTAGACTGTTCTGCAGGCAGAGGATGCAGGTGTTTGATTGGCACCTTTCCCTGGTCAGCATATTCAGCTAACGGTAAAGGATGAAAGACAGCACTACCTCTTGGCTGGGAAAGGAAGAGGGGAACAAGGCTGGAGCAGATAATTTTGTCTGTTGGAATATGAAGGATTTTAACTATACACAAGAAGACCAGGTCTCCATTCTCTACACAATTCAATTTTCATTGCAGTATTTTGCTTTAAAATACTGAGCTTTATTGTCATTATTTTACATGGCTGTTTCACAGTCTGAACCTTGTTTCTTCTATTGCACTTGTTATTTTAAAGGCTTTAAAATTTTTCAGTGAATAGTTTGCACAGTTATTTCCCAAGATTCCTTTTTTTGTCAACATTGTTTTAGTCAAACTTACAGCAATCTTTTACATACTGCTGTGGCAGGTTAACTTTATCACCTTGATTTAGTTCTGTTTGTGCAGAAGGAAACAGCAAAGGCATGCTATTTGGAAATACAGGACTGATTCAGCACCAGTTTTAACTGTTACTGGTAGAAACAGTACCTGGAGTGCCCCTGATATCTAGCTGACATAAAGAAGCAAGCCAACTAATCCTAATATAGTGTTGGGTCAATATGGACTTGTTACTAGAAAATTCTGTGCGTTTTTAAAATCATACATAAAGATCTCAATTTCCAATTTTAACACTTTATTTATCCACCTGGAAACCAGATGGCATACTGTTAAACTTACGAAACCTTAGTTGCTTTGGGCTTTTCTAGTTTCCAGGGCTGTGCTGCACATGAAGATGCACAAAATTGAAGTCCTGCTTGCTGGTGAAAAGATGCATTATCTGCTAAAGCCTTACAGATGAAACAGCCATTGACTATATCTAGCTCAGCATAATTCTAGGATATTCTAGAGCTGATGTTCCTGAAACCATAAGGATGTTTATATTGTGAAAAGTATTTGTGGCAGGCATAGGCACCTGCTTTTGCACATCAGAACCAAATATGCATGGTAGTATTTGACTGGCTTTTCTATGTATTTATTTAAGAAAATATTCCTTGTGTTTTGCAGATAAAACATTTTAAAATTTTCACCTTAGTGTCCTTCATCCTCCACCTGTAGATTTAAAATATTTTTATTCTGTGATTTGGAGTTAACAGTTCATTATTTAATAAGAAATGTAGTATTTCATAAGCTAATTACATAATTTCAGATGCTGCAATTTGAGACATGATTTTCTAGCTGCTTGCTCTAAATTTTTGGATACCAAAGTTCCAAAGCATTTTCCTATTCAAGTGGAAAAACTCATGAGATGTAGAAGAAGAAGAAAGTTCAGGCAGGTGTAATTGGGCAGTTTTAACATACAGAGAGTGCCGTCTTTAAGGATCTGAGAGAAATGCAAGATGCTCTGTGAAAGAAAACCAAGTGCAAGTACCAGAAATCAGCAATTCAGTCCTGAAGGAAGGATTGCTCTTTATCAGGTAACGTGCATCAGAAAGCAAGATCATTGAACGTCTCTTGGGCTTCCTCTAAGGAGGAAGGCAGAGCTTTTGCCTTGTGCAGGAAGATCACAGGATCACAGAATCACAGAATCAACTAGATTAGAAAAGACCTTTAAGATCACCAAGTCCAATCATTACCTCAGGACTGCCAAGACCAGCACTAAACCATATCACTAGGGGCCTCATGTACACAGCTTATTTAACACTTCCCAAGGGCAGAGAATCCATCACTACCCTGGGCAGCCTCTTCCAATCTCTGATCACCCTCTCTGTGAAGAAATTTTTCCCTATATCCAGTATAAACTTCCCCTGGTGAAGCTTGAGTCTGTTTTCTCTTGTTCTATTACTTGTCACTTGGTAGAAGTGATCAGCCACCTCCTCTCTGCATCCTCCTTTCAGGTAGCTGTAGGAACCAATAAAGT
>JANRGW010051533.1:0-23075 GCA_024733675.1 Psilopsiagon aymara | reverse complement strand
GGAGTGAGCGAGCGGCTGCGTGGCTGAGTTCACAACTATGCTTAAACCACAACATTACTTTACTGTTTAGAACAGGTTGGACAAAAAGAAGAATGGGGGAAAACATCAAACAAACAAAAACTTACATGTGTAATTTGGACAGACCTCTACTGTAATTTGTTCAGTTTCAGTTACCTCAACCTCTAGTTGCATCTTACTACAACATAGGACCTTAGTCGCTTTACACACTTCACTTGATCCTTAAGTTGGAGTATAGCAACTAATTTTCAACTTGCTGAATGTATTTTCTTATTTTCTTTACTCTCTTCTTTTCACCTGCTATTTACCATTGTTCCACAGTCTGGTTCTGGCACACATATCCTCAAGTTACTGAAACATACTTAGTTGATGTTCTTTTAAAATTTATTTATTCATATATTTCTCTCCATGTTGCTTGAAAATTTTAAATAATGGAAAGGTGATTGATAGACAAAATCTTTCTTGAAACCATTTCAAAACACCTGAAGTACAAGAGGGTTACTGGAAGTAGTCAGTATGAATTTACAAAGGGAGAATCGTGCTAACCAACCTGACAGCCTTCTGCAATGAGTTTATTAGCTTGGTTAATGAGGAAAAAGCAGGGATGTTGTTTACCTTGAATTTAGCAAGGCTTTTGACATTGTTTCCTGTAATATCCTCATAGACAATTTGGCAAAGTACAGCTTAGGTTAATGGACAGCAATGTTTCCATAAAACAGACTTGAAGACATATGTCCATATGATTGTTACTAGTAGCACAATATCCAGTTGAAGGCCATTCAGCAGTGTTATGTGCCAGGAGATGACACTGGGGTCATCTCTGTTCAACATCACCTTTAATGACCTGGATGACGTGACAAAGTATCCCCTTAGCAAGGCTGTTAAGAAAATAAAACTGGGAAGAGCAGTTGAAAGAACAGAGCATTGTGCTTCTATTCTGAGGGGCCTTGATAGACTGGAGAAATGGGCTGAGAATACCCTTATGAAGTTCAGCAAAGGGAAAATACAAGTCCTACATCTTGGGAAGAATAAGCCAAGGCACCAGTACACAGTTGGGACTGACTTGCTGCAAAGCAGCTCTGCATGGAAGCACCTTGAAGTCCTGCTGGACAACAAGCTGACTATGAGCCCGCAATGCACCTTTGAGGAAAAGACAAATAGTATGTTGTGTTGCAGTGGAAAAAGCCTGGCCAACAGCCTGAAGACATCTTCTGTACTCAGCGCTGGTGAAGTCATACAGAGTGCTGCTCAAAGATGGGAACCTCCTAGCACAAGACAGATATGAACTTCCTGTAGTGAGTCCAGTGAAGGGCCACAAAGATATTAAGAGACTGGAGCACCTTTCCTGTGAGGAAAGGCTTCCATTATTCAAGAAAAGGATCAGAAGCATCTTATCAATGTGCATCAGTGCTAGATAGGAGGCAATGATGAAGAGGAAACCAGGATTATGAGTAGTATCAGTAGTGCTTATTATCAGAACAAGAGGCAATGGACACAAACTGAAAAATGAAATTTCATCTGAACACAAGAAAACAGTATTTCACTAGAATTTTTTTGCTAAAATATTGAAATTATTCCTGTGTATTAGCAGCTAAAATATATTTGCTAGAGTAAAAAGAAAAAAAAAAAAAAAAATCCCTAACTAAAGAGGAAGATAAGCAATCACAGAAAAGAGGGAAAAATATATTTGTATTTGTTTAATTTAGCTTTAAATATTTTGATTGCTCTAGCTTATGTTACCTAATCATTGCATGAGAGAAACTCAGAGTTGACTTAAGAGCACAGAAGACATTTCAGCTCTTGACAAACACTTACTATTTCATTTAGCTTAATAAGTTCTATAACACATTTTGAAGTATTTTGTGTTATTTGCCATCTCAAGAAAACCCTTTGTACCATTTATTTCCTTTCCATGGTACACAGCTGTAGAGAATAAAGCACATCATCCACCTTTTAACAGTTTATTAGAAGATGTTATTCAGAGTGAGGCTTTAATTTTACAAAGTAAGTCCGGGTTCTTATAATTATATGTTGTGTGGTTTATTTATCATGCAGTGATTTTGAGGGCAGGTTTCTTTTTGTACTGAAACCTGATTTTTTTTCTTAAAAAAAATCCAATTAGACCAGTCTATCTCAACAAACCAGAAATTCTAGAGAGAAATTCCAAGCAGATTTTTACCATCAACACAAATAGTCTAGCCCTTTACCACACTTTTCAGTATTCATTACTCATTTCAAGGTGACACCAGTTCTAGCACTTAGGTGATATTATTCAAAACCTTTCTTTAAAATAGCCCATCCATAAACTTTTTTAGACCTGAATAAATAGTTTATTTTTGGACCCTGTGGTCCTTAGGTAGTCACTATCAATAACCATACTTAACAAAAATCTTTTTTATTTATTATTATTTACTTCTAGTAACATCAGCAGAAGGGGAAGTGTGGAGCAGTCCTAATTGCAAGTGGAGTAATGACTAAATCTTAAATATCTGGCTACCTCTTTCACACTTAGTGCCCTCCTGACATGTTAGCTAAGCTGCAATTTAGCAGTTTTCTAACAAACATAAATCACACACTCCAATCACAAACATACTGCTCTTCAAGATGTGTCAGCCTCATAAATCTGAGGCTTTTTATTCATTGCCAATTCAACAAACAAAATGCTGAAGCAGTTCTGAAGATAAATGACATTTGCTAAACTAGAGTCATTCAGCCATCTTAATCTTAAAAACAAGTCTCATGATCATTATTTGGACCATCCCATGTTATCAGTAAAGACAATTTATTACCCCTGAGTGCACTGCAACTCTCCCTCTGGTGACTTCCAGCTACATGGCAGATGGCAGTCCTTTCATATTGAGAGTTATGAAGGCTTCTGCAGCGCGTGACTTTATGACCATGAATTTATAATGCTGCCACCAGCAAGCACTCGACACTGCAGTCCTCTGCAGGCTACAGTACAGCAACATGAATTCTTTGTTTGCTTCAATTTCTATCTAGCTATCCAAGCGTCTGCTTTCTAATTGTAATGGACAGTAAAGTTTCATAAATTTTCCTCCATTTGACAAGGCAGCTAGAGGTCTCCGATAATAATTCAGATTCCTGCTAGCACTGCATGAGTATAGCTCAGAAATAGTTTTCACTGCCTTGGAAGTGAAGATAATGTGATTTTGCCTGAGCTTAACAGGCTTCTAGAGTGATCCTTTGATAAAACATTGCTTGCTTATATTTCAGAAGTTTGGCTTTATTTCTCTGCTCTTGTTATTGCTGTAAAAAAACAAAATTAAATTGGGTTTAAAAGAAAATGCAAGGCCCCTATAAGCATCATAAAGAACTGTTAAAAACTTTCAGTAACATTTAGTGACAAATATGTTAGAAAAAAGAAATTTGAAAAGCATTCAACCAAGAAAGCTTAAAGTTGGCTTTTTGGAGGCACACATACTGATAAAGTGTGACTATTTTAACTTGTGAAAGAGTAATACAAGTGTCCTGAATAACCTCCTGATTTGACTTCACAAAATTCAATCCCCTCCTATGAGGGAAACTCACCACTCATAACTTAATTTCATACTCTTCTGGATGCCTTGCGTATTTTTCCTGTAATTTCAGTAATTCTGCTGGCAACCAGGGGATTTTATGCACAGTAGCGCAAATGTCAGCAGCAGCAGCAATAGCAGTTCTGCTTTTAACTAACACTCATAGAGAAACAGATTGAGAATTGTGACTGCATGTCTCCGGGGTCTCATTATCACCACTGTCATATCAAATGCCCCTGTTCCAAGTCTCAGAATCTGTCTAATGCACCAATCTGCAGGCTTGTCTGACTGAAGTAAAAGATTGCTTTTCCAACAACTGTTATCTCTGCACTCCATTAAAGTGACCAAAGTTTTCAGGTGATCAACCTCAGACTTAACATGATTATTTTCAATCATAAGTTTATAAGAAGTTGGATTCACAGTTTTTCTCTCATTTATTTTCAAAATCTAATCATGACTTTGTTAGCTCATTTTCTGATTTTACAGCTAAATATTCATTCAGTAGTAGAGGCATCCTTAGCTTCTTTCTGTGCACATGGTAAACAGGCTCATAAAATCGCATGCCAGAATTTTTGAGCCTCCTTCTCCCCAGTCTGGGAAGGACCACATTTAAGTTCTTGCAGCAGTCCTGCAGGACTGGAAACTTGAAGGTGCATCCAATGGTAAACCTCATACGAGCTGCCAAATAAGTAAGCTATATTTTTATTTTTAAAAGCAAAGTGTGAGAGTTTAACACCAGTCAGTAGCAAAATGTGTATGACCAGAGTCAGTCAAGCTCCATACACTTATAGTTAAAAAATTGAAACTTGTGGTACTACAGAAAAGCCTGAAGAGGTACAAGGGCCTCCGAAGTGGTCAGAAGGATGATCAGGGAACAACACTAACTAATGAAGATAATTGATAGCTGAGGAGGAGGCTTTGCCCTTGTGTAGGCATATTAACAAGTGAGGCTAACAAAGCTCTAAACAGGAAAGACTGCCCTTGAATTTTGATATATCCTGAAAAAACACATGGGCATTGTCAAAATATGTCTTTGATGTGTCAGCAAAACATGGTTAGGGTGTTTTTTAGATTAACTATCCTCCTTATACCCTCATGTCCTAGGTTCAGCTGTCACAGTTATTTTTCTCCTTTTTAGTAGCTGATGCAGTGCTGTTTTCTAGTCTATTCCAATAACACGCTGATGTTTCAGTTGTTGCTAATTAATGCTTATCCTGATCAAAGATTTTCAGTCTCTCATGCTCTGCAGTTGAGGTGGGGCAAAAGAAGACAGGAGGGAACAGAGTCAGGACACCTGACTGGGACTAGTCACCTGGAAGGCACAAGTCCCTGCTTGAGTTGGGCTGGGTATCAGTCAGTGGGTGGTGGGCAATGGTATTGTGCGCCACTTGTGTTTATTGTTTTTATTTTCTTACCTTCCCTTTTTAGTTTTATATTCTCTCCTCTTGTTATTTCCCTTATCATTATTATTATTAATAGTAATAGTAGCAATTTTGTATTATACTTTATTTATTGGACTGTTCATATCTCAACCCATAGGATTTACATTCATTAAATTCTCCTCCCCATCCTGATGGGAGAGGAAGAAGGAGAGAATGAGTGAGAGGTTGCACCTTTCTGAGTTACTGGCTGGGCTTAAACCACAGCTCCTCTTTATAATACTAAAAATCATACCTGCAGGTCAAAAGACCCCTGCCCAGGTTATAAGACAATTTCCCTGAGAATGAATAAGAAATTAAATGATGTAACCCTATGTAAATGAATTGACCAATCAGTAAACATGGGAGGATTACAGAGAGTTACTAACCTGAACCAAATTGTGTAAATTCGTGAAATTAGGAAGAGGAGAAGTTAGGAAAGACTCCATTGTAACTACTGGGATTGGTCAATAGGCAGAACCTGCCTTCTCCCCCCACAGGGACACCTATGGGGTAACAACCATACTTTATCATAAAATCATAGAATCACAGAATAGTTAGGGTTGGAAAGGACCTCAATATCATCTAGTTCCAACCCCCCTGCCATGGGCAGCGACACCTCACATTAAACCATGTCACCCAAGGCTCTGTTCACCATGGCCTTGAGCACTGCTAGGGATGGAGCATTCACAGCTTCCCTGGGTAACCCATTCCAGTGCCTCACCACCCTTACATTAAAGAATTTCTTCCTCATACCCAATCTAAACTTCCCCTGTTTAAATTTGAACCCGTTACCCCTTGTTCTATCACTGCAGTTCCTAATGAAGAGTCACTCCCCAACATGCCTATAGCCCCCCTTCAGATACTGGAAGGCTGCTATGAGGTCTCACACTTAATGGTTAATTCCAGCTAGCTTTTGTATATGTTATTTCATTATATTTCTTGCCATTAGTGTACTATCAACACCAATCTTTGGAGCTTAATTTGTTACAAATTTATATAATAAAAACTCTCAGCTGAGATCAATTTTGTGTGAGTTTCAGGAATCTTGAATAATTAAACCAATGGGTGAATCTGTTACCATGCACTCCAGAATAGGATGGTCTAATCACCCTCTGATATAGTGTGCCCTGTCCAGTATAGTACCTGCAGAGGGCTCTGATAGGCTATTCTGGCTCAAGGGTCTCACCTTTCCTGAGACGTTGAGAGACCCATCAAACGTAAAGGTCTAAGGCAAAATCCCCCTTTAATGTGACAATGTCAGTTATCATTTAGGGTTTCAACAGATTAAGAAGGCTTCACTTGCTTTTCTAAATCAGATATTAGGCGATCAGACAAGCTATACACCAGGTTGAAAGATCACCTGTTTTTACTTGTGAAGAAACAAGTCGTGCGTCACATTGTCTGGCTTAAGATGAGGAAGAGGTGGAAGAGCTAAGGGGAAAAAACCTGTCTCTAGGACAGAAAGTCTCTTACCCTGTGACTCTACAGAATCCTACCAAGAAGTGAAATACGTATCCTCATCTTACCTTTGAACTTAGGCCTGCTTCCACTCTTTTTCTTACATTTGTGGTAGGCCAAAACGTGAATTTTGGAAATGCTTTTCTTCTTAAACTCTAGCAGAACACAATAAGAGCTTCCTCTCTATCTCTTTTCTTTCCAATGCTTGTCCTTCTTGTGCTCTGCAATACTCTGATTGTGAATTCAAGTCTGCATTCATGACATTGATTTATAAACTTTCCTTATTGAATTTCTTTCCCTGCTCCAGCATTACTCTGTGCTCCTTCTGAAGTTTTCTGTTGTGTGCTGTTAATAACAACACATGCTGTGTCAGGCAGCTGATTTTTTTCAAAGGTCAGATCAATTTCAAGATTCTCTGTGCAAATTCATTTCAAATCACCATGTACCAAAGCAATCCAGATCCATAAAATATCCGGGGTTTCACCAATTTCTTGCTCTTCTTTTAAGTCGAAATATTTAACTTCTTCTACTTAGCTTTTGTTCTTTCCTTTTCTACAGTTCAGTGTGAATCTGGATTTTGCCGCACTGATGTACTTAATTTTTGAAAATCAGATCAGAAAAGAAGTCAGTAATAACACTGAAATCTATTGTTTTCAATGACAGAGACATCAGCTATGAAGTATTCAATAGTGTTATTCTAACCTGAAAAAAAGAAGTCTCTGTAGTCCACAGAATGTCACAGTATGAAAACAGCTGGAGAGTAAGGAAGTTAAATACTTAAATATAATTATCTAATCTTAAAGCACTGAATTCTTTCTTAATGGATAGAACTGTCTCTGAAAAAAAAAAATAAATTAACAAAACAGTGTGAAGAATTGTAATTTAGTTTTGTGAAAGGGTCTTAAAGCTTGTTTTGTTTCTGACCACCAAGGAAAAGCAAACCTTTGGAATGTTTCTCTGCAGGGAACAGACCCTGGCTATGTGGCAGCTGTTGGATGGCTGGGAGTGGAAGCCGTGGAAGCACCATGAGCTAGGGAGGGATGTTCTCAGGGCCTGTGGATAGTGAACCATGTGCCAGCATGCTGGAAGGGCTGCTGAAGAGCCAGGCAGAGAGCCCAGCAGCAACACAAGAAGATCCAAAATCTTCCTGGTAGCAGTCAGACTCAGTTTCTGTCAGCCTTGTCTCCAGTCTAATTCTATTCAAACTGAAGAGGTTGAATTAAAAAATATCAGCTTAGAGACACTGGTTTTCTTTGGCAAGATATTATTTCATTGAAGTGGGTATTTTTAGCATCAAATGGACATGTGCCCAAAGTTTTGGTAGTGTGGGGGCTGTATGAATGGCTTCTACACAGGCGCTGCCCTGTGCCAGATACAACTGTTACAGACACCTGAAGTTAATCTACTGCAGTAGAATGCACAGCCGAGCCCCTCACCCAAGACAATGGTACCTTTGTGGAAACATTCTCGAGAAAGGGCAAAAAACTCTACAAAGTCAGAGGAGGAGGAGCCTTTCCACATGCCAGGGCAGAGATATTTCCTCATATTCCATGGAGGACTTCCACTGGAGCAGATGGGTATTTCCTACAGGAGCTGTAGCCCCTGGAGAGCAAACAGAGCAGGGGAAGATTATGAAATCTAATCAAAATCATCAACTGCCTAAACAGCCTTCACTGAATCACAACAAAGTCCATTTTATGAGATGCATACTTCAATCTTCTCTTTACTTTGTGTAGTACTTCTATTTCCAAGTGATTCTTAGCTACAGAAAAAAGACATACAGTTGGTTAAATTCTGTCATTCAACAAAGTTCCTCTCTTTATCTGCTACAATTAATCACTGGCTTTGGACGCAAAATTGAATGTCCATATGTTAGCTTCCTTTGATGAATAAAAATGATGGTTTCTTCATAATTTTTAGGCTTTAGCCCTTCCCTCTTTTAAAGCAAAATTAATGATCTCAAAGCAAAAAGAGATTTAAAGTTTATGTCTACTTGATTCATAATAAGCCACTGAAATCACAAGGGAGACATAGATTAAATATCAAAATTCTGAGGCTACCAAATAAATTACAAATGCATCAGTGATTTAATGTGTCTGGAAGTGCAAAATTATTTAAATAATGGGTAATGTATGTCTTGCTAACCTGTACCCAGTGTATTTCCAATGTTAATAAAAATGGAATAATGGTTGTTCTTCTAGAGGGAAATTTTAAAACAGCAAAGGACTAATATAGTTAGTTTAATAGGAACAAGATTATAAAAGGAAATAAGATAAAATAAAAGATAAAACTATAACAACATAGCACCTAATTAGTAAAATGATACATTTGTGATACAGTATTATTTTATTAGGAAAATAGAGAGTATTAGGCTTCCTGAGAGTCAAGCCAGCTAGTCTAACTGTGTATAGAGTATGGTGCAATTGTCTGATTTATCCAGAATACCTACTTCTATGTCCTGTGCAAAATGGTGGTGAATGTGGCATAAAAATTGTGGATGTGCAGATCTTAAACTACACTTCCTGAAATGTTCATGTGTGCTCAAATGTTCATGCATGATTATTTTGTATCCATATTTTCAAGGTGTGCAAAGATGTGCGAAATAGAAATGGAAAACCCATTCTTGTTAACTCAAGTGGAAGACATGAAAAGTCAACCAGAGAACGGAACTTAAAAAACAATGGTTGCAGTTAAAATTCTTAGCAAGAAATTGTTGTAAGTGTAAAGATATTTGAAATTAATATGAGTGTTTGAATAGAAACCTTCTCTTTTAAAGCAGAGAAGCTCAGACATTGTTGCATAGCATAATCTGTTATTCTCTCTCCACATAACAGAAGAAAATAGCCCATCAATATTAAAATCAATATATAGAGGGCATATGTGGTTTTGAATTGTGGTAATAATTCAAGAATAACTTTTAAAAATCTCATATATTTTTAGGACGGGGGTGGGAGCTGGAGAACCTGGTCTCACCTTTCTGGCATTTGCCTAAGTATGGCATTTGAGATGGCAACTATGCCATTGATTTAATTGTTCCATTAAGAACTCAGAAAATAAAAATCATATATTATCACCAAAAGAAGAAAAAAATGTTGGCTTTAAAGCAAGTATTATACACAGTATGTATCACAGGCCAGTGAACCTGGTTTATTCCCTCTTTTCATAAGACTCTTCAAATTTCAACTGTGCTTGAACAATTATAATGAACTATCATCATAATATGTGTCAATATTTTCCTAGTCTATGTTTTCCCTTTTACATAGTCACAGCTCTTCTTTCAAAACTTCTGTAACCTTCCAGCAATAAAAAGCTAACAGAAAAAATTTTTTAATTCAAGGACATCACCCAATATCTGCCTAGCCTGTATTTGTGCCTGGGACTGCACCAACCCATGTGCTGGAAGTTGCACAAGGCCTTGTTGAGCTTCATGAGATTGACATTGGCCCACATCTCAAGTGTGTGAAGGTCCAACTGACCTCTATCCCTTCCCTCCATCATGTCAACTGCACCTCACAGCTTCGTAACATCAGCAAATTTGCTGAGGGCGCACTCAATCCCTCTGTCCATGTCACCAACAAAGATGTTGACCAGGACTGGTCCCAACACCGACCCCTGAGGGACACCACTCATTACTGGTCTCTATTTGGACATCGAGCACTCTTTGAGTGTGACCATTCAGACAACTCTTTATCCAGCAAGATGTTCGTTTGTCAAATCCACGCTTCTCCAATTTAGAGACAAGGATGTCATGCAGAACAGTGTCAAATGCTTTGCACAAGTGCAGGTAAATTATGTCAGTCACTCTTCCTTTATCTATCAACTACATGGCCCCATAATAGAAGGCCACCAAATTTGTCAGCATGATTTGCTTTTACTGAAGCCACTTTTGCTGTCGCCAGTCACTCCCTTTTTGTCCATGTACCTTAGCATAGTTTCCAGGAGGATCTTCTCCATCATCTTGCCTGGCACTGAGGTGAGTCTCACAGGCCTGCAGCTCCCCAAGTCATTGTTTTCTCCCTTTTTCAAAAATGGCAGTTATATTTCCCATTTTCCAGTCATAGGGACTGTCACAACTTCTCAAATACGATGATAATGGACAATGGTTTGGCAATTTTATCTGCCAGTTCCCTCAGGACCTGTGGATGCATCTTATGAGATCCCAGGAACCTGTGTTCTTTCAGATTCCTTAGACGGTCTTGAGCCTGATCTTCTCCTACCATGGGCAATTTTTCATTATCTCTGTCCCTGCCTTTATTTTCTGTCAATTGAGCAGAGTGGCTGGAGTTCCTGCCAGTAAAGATTGGGGTAAAAAAAGCTGTTGTGTGCCTTAGGTTTCTCCATATCCTGGGTAACCAGGTCTCCTATTTCTTTCTGCAGAAAGCCCATGTCATGTTACTCATAAGTTTTCCCAGTTTTTGTTGAAAGTTTCACCCATTGTCAGATAAAGACTTTTGTAGAACAGGATGAAATATTTTATCCTGTAATTTTCACTTAGCCCACAATCACATGTTCAGTGACAACAAATTTCATGCCTGACTGTACATATAAAATTTTATGAACATTTAATAGTTTTAAGATATTTTAGATCATTCTTTTTATTCCTGAAATTTTCACTTTCTCCAAAAGTGCTGTGACTAAATGTTTTTAATAAGCAATTTCAAGCTATTTAAACCTAAACTTTTTTACATAATTCTAGTGTCTTTTGTTTTGAAAAACAATTTCCTAGGTTGCAAATATTTCTCCAATATTTAAAAGCTATCTCAATCAAATACTATAATTACATCCAAGAGAAACAGGTGAACAAATGAAGGAAAAAGTATGTTCAACTTATATTTCAATGTAGCACCATAAAGGTCTTCATTTCCCTTAGTTTCTTAGCTTGCTCCACCTAACCAACTGATGACTCAGGCCTTCAAGTTTTGTCTGTGCCTTTTTTTCTTCTCAAGGTAATATGGCAGTTCATACAGCTGATCCTCATAAAGGGTATTTCTCTATAAAAGGGTTATAAAGGATAAATATTTAATAAATAAATAAAGATTTAACAAATATCACCTATAAATACCCTGACAAATAGCTATTTCCCATTTTCAAAACTCAGTCACATGATCACAGATATGTAATATAACTACCTGTTAAGATGTCAATATAACCTGTCCTTCTATTTAGAAAACACACTATTCTGAGTTGTCCTGAATGTCTTCTCATGTCTTCTCACTGCACAGTATTGGAATATCAAGTCTATTATATACTCTGACTAATCTGCCATTGGAGAAAACTGGCAGTACAAGAGCTGTAATTTAGAGCTCATCGGAGGATGAGTATAATACCTATAAGGGAATGGTGAATAAATTTTAAAGCTCATAGACAAAGAAATGTGATTCTTACAGTGACTCATATGGAGGTCTAATTTCAAGATGACAAGTCCATTCTTTCACAGATATTCATCCATTGTGCTTTACTCATGAGATCTCTCTCTTACTGTGCTTAAATTTACAGTGAGGTTCTGGAAAGTTTTCTGCTTTGCTAGTCTCAGACATGAACCAGTAACAACCAACCAACAGTTGGGTGATATCTAGCAAGCTGGTGGACCTCTTTGCAGGCAGTGTGCATGGGGAGAATATATGTTACACTTCTTTGCCTTTTTCTGTCGACTGAAGCATCTACTCTATGTTAATGGAATTTCTTATTTAAAGTGTTTTCTTATTTTAGTCACTTCTAGTCAGTTCCTTCTCTATCCTCATACTCTTCTCTATGGAGCCTAAGAAGCACTTCTTTCTTTTTCTTATTTTCCCTTTGAATGGTGAATTGATTTACTGCAGCATTCATTAAATGTTATATATATATATATATATAAATATAAATATACACCTCTGTTATATATATGTCCCTTTCAGCCATGAACTATTCTTGCTCTGTACTCCTAGCTGTTCAAATACCTGTCAGTGCAGGGAGAAGGCCAGAGTCTTTTAACAACACAAAAAGATCAAATCCATAGTTAGGGTGAATAAACAAGAAAAGTGGGATGCGGGGTAGGTGTGTCTGTATGAAGCCAGTAACCAGAGTAGTAATTACAACAAAATTGCTCCCAGCTAAATAGGTCACTAAAAACCAGTGACTTCCCTTATCAATGCCTACAACAATTTAATGCAACCTTGTAAACAAAAATAGCTGAAATTATTCCTGCACCACTAAGAAATCTAGGAAAAACTATTTTCCTACATTTCAGCACCAGAAATGAGCCCTGTGTTCATGTAGGTTATTTTCCATTAAAACTGTTCTCAGATCAGATCTGACTAACCCCTTTTCTGCTGGCACATCAGGCAAGATTCTCCAAGACTCCACTTCATGCATAATCAGTGGGAGCATAATGCAAAAAGGCAGCATAAATTCTAGCCTAAAGATGCCATTGTGGAATTCTGATGAAACATAAAATGAAAATTACCTGGGGTACAGCAGAATATTGTCAATAGCTCTTCTGTGATAAAGGGTTGTAGATTGTGGAAGAACCAACAAAGCTGGGAGAACGTGGAAATGTGACAATACCCCTGTTATAAGGATATAGATGTTAACATTTAAGACTTAATTCATATTTATGTCTCTCTTTCTTCCAGAAATACCGGAAGAACAAGAAGAAAATCTGCATTACATACAATACAGGGATAGACTAAGAGTGGGAACACTAATACGGAGAGCAGTAACCCTTCAAAGGTCCTGATATTTCTTCTGAAGTTGCCTGAGAACACTGATGAAAATTTTTTCTTGACTTTCTGAAAAAGCACCAGCAAAAGTTTTTACAATTTCCTGAAAAATATTCTCTGTTGTTTGTTTACCAGCAATTATCATAAATGAAACTTTCTGATGGTGCACCCCCAGGTATAATGGAACACCATGGATTGCAACAGCAAAAAACAGCTGTGTGTTTTTAACCAGAATGGAAGTGGAAGAACAGAACAGAAATACAGGCATTGGCTTGTCTACACTTTTATCCATTTGATATCGTGGTTCTATAATGTAGTAAGCATAAAATTCTCTTCTATGAAAGCTTTTAGCTGTAATTAAATACTGAGCAGAAAGGGTGTGAATCAGTTATCCTGTTATCCTCCAGCTACCCAGTTGCTTGAAAAAAATCAAGGTGGTTGTACATTTGTGGCTGGTTCTGGTACTCTGAAAGTTATCAAATAGATAAGGCAGCTCTGCTAATGGTTTTTCTTGAGGTGAAGCAACTGCAGGTTCTTAGTGAGTCAGGCTTTCTCTCCTAATCACAATCCCAACAAGCAAAGCAATTTGAGCTGATGGAAATTTGCTTGTTGAGTATAAATCTCGCTTGGGCTGTTCATTGTTGTTCTATTAGAGAGCATCACTTTTTTCCCCACAATGTGCATAGGTGCGCAGGTCACAGAAGTTTGGACAAATTCCCAGAGTAGCACTGAGAGAGTATTTGGAATAATAAAATGTAGGTAAGGAAAACAGAACTCTGACATTGTCAAAACTTTGAGTAAATGTGAGAGATGGTCAACAGGTAAACCGGGTAGCCCAGAATTCATATTAAATTACGTAACCAACTCACCACCTACTGGTGATAAGCTTTCAACAAAATATTTTCAATCTTTTCTTTCAGCAATGTCAGTGGTAGAGAGTCTTCTTACTAGTGCTGCAAGCAAAGGGTCATACCAAGATAGAGAGACACAACCTCATCTCATGGAAGGTGTCCCTGCCCGTAACAGAGGGTTGGAACTAAATGATCTTTATGGTCCCTTCCAACCCAAACTATCCTATGATTCTATAAAAAAGTTTTCAGCCTCTCAGCAAGGTAGTAGTAATCTGTAACAGTTTAAAGTGGTCACGGTACTTTAGAATGCACCAACTTTGCCAAGCCTGGAGATTATTGGCAGATACATTAATGTCCAAATGCTCATATGTGTATATTTTACACTAGTCTGCATGGAAAAACTGTCAGACGCACATTGATCCAGTTGGTCACAAATGTATATATATGGTATTAATCTGTAAAAGGAAAAATAAAAGCCCTTATCTTTGATCAGAAAAATCTACTTTAATTTTTATTCTGTTTGTGAAAATAGGAGAGCATGTACATAATGCTTTGTAAATTATTTTTTGTAGGACTTGGCACAATGCTGCTTCAGTTGATGGTTCCATTCCTTATTAATAGCACATTCAATACCCCATTTGCTGCAAACAAATTCAATATAGATCATTTACCATAGGTATATGAAAAACTATGCAGCTCAAACTATTCTTCTATTAGAAGTGCATAACATAAAGATGCAAAGATGGTTGAGAAAATAGAACCATGCTGTCATGGAAATGATATCCAGATATTTGTGCCATTGACAAATTTGGGTCCTGAAAAGTTGTCCCTACTGTCCTGGATAGATTTTCAAAATGCTAATTGTTTCAAATTGCTAAATGTTTCAATTTTAGCTAGCTAGCAAAGTTCATACCCAACTGATGATATGATTGAATGTGGAAGGTAAGTAGCAAAAGGGACAATTTCAGAACCTAGCTAATGAACAAATTTTACTTTTTGCTTTCCTCAGTATCAGATAAAAATTAAGTAATTTTATAAATTCTTGCAAAAACTTTGTATTTTATTTCCTAAATGAGAAACAAGTTTTACATACCCATGCAGTAGGACAGTTAAGTTACTGATCATAATGTCATAAGAAGGGGGACTCCTATAAATTAGAATTTCTCCTTTGTTCCTTCTTTCCTGTATTTCCGTGTAAGGGGAATCTGAACATCAGACAGAAGCTGTGCTGCACTTCATCAAGCAGACTTTAATTCAGATTGAGGACTAGATCCTGGTTGTCCCGTATCTCACCTTTTCCTACTTCACCCACAGAAATTTGAAAAAGTAGCAGAAAAAGATGACTATCTGCAAAACATTTTAATCTTGATGAATAGGCTAATGCAACAAAAAGTAATTATTCCTTCAAGAATTTTTTTATGTTTGTGAGTTTTCAATGAAAATGTTCATGCCTGCTGTACATACATCTATGCCCAGCATGAAGTGTAAAAAGTAAATCAGACACTATATGTATAAAGCCTCTTTGTTAAAGTGCTGCTTCGTAAGACATGATCAGTACTACAATTTATAGTTAAGAAAGGGTAAAAGTTAAAGGTGTTTAGATGACCTTAAAATAATTTTACATCAATCCTTCATTCTCTACCAAAACATTGTAAATCTGTAGATTATGCATTTTATTCTCTCTTTAAAGCATTTACATTCCAAATTGCCTCACTAGGCCATTACAGAGTATTGATTTTATAATTATTCAAGTGAAGATTAAAGAAATATGGAATATGTCAGAAATTTAAAACATGTGACTTGAATACTCAACAATTACTATGAAAAGCTTCATTCTTCTCCCATATCACTTGTTCTAAGTAATAAATGATACATAGGGAGAAAAAATATTTCAGTCCCTATAAAAAAGTATTCTGTCCCTATAAAATAAAAAATTACATATGCTATTGTTTCATCTCTTTCTTTTTTAAAGATATGTGCATCTTTTAATCTGCAATTTTTAGACCTGCTTGCACTAATACTACTTTCAAGGTTGAAGAAAAAGGCAAAAGATAAAGAAAGAGCAGAAGAACCACTCTGACAATCATTTCTCCCTATATTTACCTCATAAATTTAATTCAAAACCTACCTGGCTTGATTTGTACATTTCAGATTTAAGCAAATTTCATTTTATTATGACTCATACATTATTCAGTTATTATTCTGGCAGACTTTATTTGGTTGAACTAGGTCTAAAATTTGCACTTGAAATTACTGTGTTGAAAAATTCTCTTATTGGTGTCAACTGTTCAAATCACACTGGAAGACGTATTGTAGCACCATATTTGTGCATGAGTAGAATGATCTGTGCAAAACCACTCAATTCCAACGTGTGGAAAATTGAAGGAGAAATGTCTTGGCCGCAGAGGGAATGAAAATGTTCTTTAGTAAGTGGCCAAATATTCACAATGATTAAATGACAGTTTGGAACTTTGAAATTATATGAAGATATATTCTTTCTTTGGAGGACTTTTCTTTAAACCAGATAAAACATCTCTGAAGAAGAAAAATCCTTAGTAATACATTTCACCTGTCCTATCAAGAAAAGGTTATGATTAAAATCTTCAGTGAAGCATTTTCAATGCAATAGTGTACTAGCTTTGGCTGAGATAAATTTCTTTCTAACAGCTGGTGCAGTGCTGTGTTTCGACTTTAATGTGAGAACAATGTCGATAACACACTGGTGTTTCAGTTCTTGCTCAGTAGCATTTACCCTGATTAAGGACAGTTCAGTCCCTCATGTTTTGCCAGTGAGGAGGGGCACAGAAAGCAGGGAGGAAGCAGAGCCATACCACAGGGTATTCCATACCATGTCATGCCCACTATGTAAACTGGGGAAAGTCACCTGGAAAGCCCAGATCACTGCTTGGTTCGGGCTGGGTATCAGTCAGCAGATAGTAAGAAATTGCATTGTGCATATCTTGTGTTTATTGTTTTTTTCCTTTGCCCTTTTAGCTTTATATTCTCTTTCCTTGTTATTTCCTTTATCATTGTTACTAGTAGTAGTAGTACTATTGTGTTGTACTTCAGTTACTGGTCTGATCATATCTCAACCTGTGGGATTTACATTCTTTCCATTCTTCTCCCCATCCCACCCAGGAAGGGAAAAAGGGGGTTGAGCCGGTGACGCTGAATTACTAGCTGGGGTTAAACCGTGCCAAATGGTGATTTTTACACCACCAATATTGCTACAAGTTGCAAAGGGCTGAATTTATCATGGCACTCAGTATAAAAATTAAATGAGTATTAGCTGAGATCATCCACTCAGAAAAAAATGTTCAAATGTGGCCAAATAATTAAAAATAGATTTGTACTTCCCATTTCTTAAGGAACAGGAAACAAAAGCTGACATAGTTTTCATTTGGTTTTGCTTTAGGTTCTGTGGACAAAGTGAGAGCTGGCATGGATATAACAGATCAAATAGAGAGAAAACTGGAAATGAAGCTGTTAATATTGTTTTCATTAACTTACCTATAAACAAATAACATGGGGAAAATATGCCTACGTCAGATTGAAAAAAAGTCCTAGAACAAATCCTGCAGGAAGAGCCAGGGAAACCGGTCTTGCTTTTATTGACATTTCTGAGTTAAAAAAAAAAAGAAAAAAAAAAAAAAAGTTGCCCTCTCTTAAAACATTCAGAGTGTCTTATTCCCACCTCCTCTGTACACGGCAAAAAGATGCAAGCTGCAAGTGTCAGAAACACCTTTTTTTCCTGATACATCTTCCTTTTATGGAAATAAATTCAAACCTCAAATAACGATTTGTTTACTGAATGGGAGCTATGCTTATTCAATCACAGAAAAAAACATTTATTTGTTTATGGCATCAATCATTGCTTGCCATCATTGTAATATTTTCACTCATTTAGTAGCCTCAAATGCATCTTTAATATGTTTGCATATCAAAGATGAACTTCAGTGATAATAAAAGGGCAAGAGTGAACAGGTTTACTACAAAATTTTCTGAGCTAGTCCAAGTAGCTTACATTGAGGATTCCTGAAAGTCCAGATCTTGTCAAAGTAGCTCTGTGAACTACTTTAAATCAAACATGCGGTGCTCTATTCAGAATCTTGGTGAATTAATGCATTATAAAACAATCTGTGGAAAATGTATGATTTACAGCAAAGCTAGTTTCAATTAAATGGTTGAAAAATTAATGTTTGCTAAAAGTGCGATGGTTCAACTCAGTTCATAATATTTCACAAAGCTGCTTTTTCATGTTAAAACTGATTTTCCATTCCAACACTTTCCCTCTACTTTGATAAATCTGATTGTTTCAAAGTACAGATTGAGCTCTGCATTTGCCGTTCATAGATCAAAGGAAAGTTTGGGTAGATGGGGAAACACACAAGACATTTGTAAAACTGTTCTTGTCACTGCTAGTCCTTGTTAGTAGGCCACAGGTGCTTGTAGGTGTTTGCGCCACTGAAAGATACCAGTAAAAATTCCTCAGTCTGTCTAAAAAATCACAGAGAATATGATACAGTCCATGGTCTAAAGCATACACAATCAAGTTAGGAGAGACAGAGAGTTAAGAAAAACAGGAATGACTATTCAAACAGATGGACAGTATGACAGCCCTAAGAATCATCTTGTTTCCAGAAGTTTTTGTTGTCATTTTTGTTGGTTTCCCCTATTAGGTTGAATTTAATCTTATTTAATATTATAAAGTTAAATCCTTTTGGAGAGATTGCTTCAGAATATCAATGGAAAGGAATATCAAAGGACTGTAGGGCTAACTGGAATCTGTGTAGCACATCAGACTTCAGAGACTGGAGAAATATTTTTGAATGAGAACTTCAGAAAGCCATCCGAGTGTGTCTCTGGTGTAATTCCGTCTGAAACTTCACTGTGTAGGTACTGCATTGATTTCTGCTTTTTGGTAGAGAATAATTCCCAGAAAACTTAATTAAAGAAATTGCATGTAAAGCATCTGTCAGAAGTATTTCTGGCCAAATTTTCTGTAATGTATCTCCTTTGTACTTGTTTTATCAGAGATGTATGCCATTTAAAGAGTATCAACTACTGGAGATACAGTGAAGAGACTGTAGACTCTGTTCATCTCATGTATATATAACACAGATAACGTAACTCCAAAAAATGAATTGCTGAGGGCTGAAAATTATTCCTGGCTAGTAGATGGTTGTTGCTGCTGACTAAATTTCATTCTGCCAGAACCGTAACTCACCTTATATTAAGAACTGTGTCCCTTCACTGATCTCTTTATTGTCAATCTCAAAGGGGTGCACTTTCCTTTCTAGTCAAATAATTCTGATAAATGTTTAGCAAGGTCCCTAAGATGCTGTGCTGGTTATCACTGGCTATTTATGTACTATCGAAATATTTTGTAACCACAAGAATACAGAACACATAGCAATATTCCATAATAAAACCTCATCCTAATAAATTCCATGATAAAAATGATACAGAAACACTGCTGATAGAACTGCATGAAAGCTTCATCTTCATGTGTTTTAATAATTTATTATGTTCTGCCAAATAATAAAAATTAATATGGCTAGGGTAAACATAAATATTAAACTATCAATTCCAACCTTCTCATATTTTTGATACTGAAGTATTGTACCAGATTTCAGATATTTCCAAACATGACAGTAGGTGGACATTATAACTCTAAGATTCTAAGAATATTGTACCAGTTATGAATGTTTCTGAACAGTTGCCAGTTTCTAAAAGACATGCAGCGTATGTATTCTGAGCTGACTGTGGACCAAGACTAAAGTTTGCAAACTCTCTACATTACACAGATGTAGAAAACTAGACATATTCTGTCTGTATTTTCCCAGTCAAATTATCCATTACTGTAGCAAATAAATCAAACTGTACCAATACCAGCAATTTTCATTTAGCATACTGAACATCTCAGGGAAATACTGTATTTAGTCTTGTGCTGCTCAGAGCTAATCCTTCAGTTTATCTGTCTATAGGTCATCTCAGATCAATAACAATGCCAAGAAAAATACAGGATAAAAACCTCTTTAATTGAAAATTTGGGGAATGCACCTCCTTACAATGCATACAGAGTTTTCATTTCTATTACAGACATATTCTCTGTATCATTGCCTTGATGGAGAGACTGAGTTGACCCACTGGCTTCTACAGGTTTGTTAACACTTTTAATTAGGTTGTTTGTTATGATTTATTGTGTGAAATATTTATCAAAAATTAGTATGAAACAGATGTTTCAGAATAAAGAGCTGGTTATCTGTTGAGATATTAAGGGCTGATACTTGGCTGAAACCTAAACTGAAAGATGAAGATACAGTTGTCTCTGTAGTAAGTGAAGGAGAGTTCAAAAGTCACAGTTGATCATTTGCGCTTGCTAAAGCTTTTATAGTTATTTACTGGGAAATTTAACAGGAATTTACATCACTGCAATGTTAAAAAATGTATCTCCAACTACATCCTATTTGAAAGGCCTAAGATCTTCAGCTTCAGCACTATCTTCCCAACATTAAAGCGCTGTGAGTTAGCAACAGTTATTTGAAGCAATATCAAAGAAAGAAAGATTTGGGGGGGGTTGATCTGTTCAAATTTGAACAATCTGATAATTTGGCCCTCTAATTTTAATCAAATTAGATTACATTCAGACCTCAGACTACATTCAGGAAGCCACTGAATTGAGATGCTCAGAAATTAAGCGCTCACGACTTGCAGCTGCTTTTTCACTGGTGAGACTTTACAGTTAGTATTAAGTTCAGCTACTCAGCTAATTCGAATATCTATAACCAGAGGCCACCTATGACTTTTAAGAAAATAAGTTTTCTTAAACATGATTTTAATAACCATCCAGTCCCAATAATGACATCTGTACTTTTGAATTCTTGAACAGCAGAAAGAAATGCTATTTAACATCTTTGAAAGATACAAGTATCAGGAACTAAAATCCATTCCTCCTTTTAATGTGAAATCCTAAAATCTCTAAGTATTTTTATCCTTTTCTAGTTGAAATATAAAATCACGGTTGCAGATGTAATGAAAAATACTAACCTTTAGCTTCTTTTGCTAAAAGGACACGTGCTCCAGAAGAAAATATTGCAACAGGCTGACACCTGCAAGAAGTGATTTCATTTGCAGAGAGAGTATCAGCTGTAAGAAAACAGTCTCTGCCATGAATTCAGAAATGCAGTCAAAACATCACTTGCCTAGTACACTGATAATTTATAATACCATTTCTATTGAATAAAGCCTGCCAGATTGAATCATTTTTTTAGCTCTTTCTACCAGATAATAAAGCTCTTGAATAGGAGTCAAAGCAATATAACTTTACTTGTGCAGCGACAGAAGCTCCCTGCGTACCATGGATTTCCAGTATATAACTTAGTGCCTATATATCGAGAGGCATAATGGTATTTTATTGCAGTAACTGATTTAGAATAAGTTTCTTTTTAATAGTTGTATAAAGCAAATTGGTTGTTGGATCTGTGAATACATACATACATAAATGCTCTGAAATCTAGGGTTTGGTTCTAAGAAAACTCAGATTTTGCTGGTATCAGACAAATAATAGGCTGATATTTTTAAAGAAAATTTGTGTAATGAGATCCCAATAAAAAAGAGTGCATTAATAACTGCACATTACCAATGTCCAGATTTACTTCAGATTTTAATCTGCATTACCTTTCATGAGTTCCTAATGAAAATATTTGGAGTCTTAGATTAAACTTGAACAGGAGCAACTCATTCTATAACTACTCTATGAAGTTTTTACCTTTTATTCATTACGATATTTTGTGAGTTCAAGCAGGTTTCCACAGTGTTACAAGGTCACTTACCTACAGGGAAGCAAACTTTCATGCTCATGCCACCAAGAAACAGGTGGAAGGAAGCTGCAGAAAAGACTGGATTTGGCAGACAAGTAAAGGAAATGAAAAAAAAGTGGTTTTTCCAGAGGCTATAAAGATCCATATTGCCTTGCAGAAAATTACTGTAACTAATAAGTAGCCTATGCCTGCTGTGAAGAATTCAACCTTTTGAAACTAATGAAGATATCTGAAGAAGAACACCAGTACAAGCTCCTTCAGGAATATTTTGATAACTACACATTGTGATCTGGGATTTATATAGGAAAATATTTCCTTGTAAGCAACACCAACAGCAAAGACAGCCAATATCTCTCGAGCCACTGAAGGGATGCAGACAGAATAACATCCTCAGCTTCCTGTTCATATCTTGATTTCACTGCTCATTGACTCTCTAATGTTTTTAAAAGAAAAGTTATTGCCCATCATTTGGCTTCTTACCGCACAAAGTAATCATATCAGAAACCTTTAGTGTGGACTTTTCTGTAAACTAAATCTCCTAGGATACAGACACAATGTGGAATTAATTTGAGCCGCTGCTGGAAAAAGCTCTGGGGATAGCAGGGATATTCTTTTCTATCACTTGTCCAGGTAACATGGATCTTGCCCCAGAGCTCTTGCTCACACTCTTAAATCTGGTAGGACTTCTGCTGCAATGCTTATGTAGCTGTCTGGGTATAATTTCCCAGGACTCTCAAGTGCTCATCTTTATAATCAAGTACTGCAACATTAAGGCAGCATGGTCAAAAAAAGAAAATATTATTATTTTCTGTTCCCAAGTAAATAAGATTGAAAAGGGATTGTACTCTACAGTTGCTATTCTTCTCACGAGCAGTACTTCTGTTAAGGGGTAGCATCACCTATTTTACATCAGTCCCTTTCTGATGTATTTTATAATCTGGTAAATACATGATGCACAATTTCCTTCTTAGCTTTGACTTTTTATTGTCAAATAATATACGATGTGAATGGAATTTCTAATTTACCTATTACAAAACAGATGGAGTTATTACACTACATGCAGGTTTTGCAAGTAACTTTGAATTAGGAAATAAAAAAAGGGCACTTCTTTAGATGCCTAATAAAATTAGGATAGACATAAACAATTTGAGATTCTGTAAAAACATACTTCAAATTTAAAACAGAACAAAGCCAAAACTAAAAATAAAAATAAAAATAAAAAAAAAAAAAAAAAAAAAAAAAACCAAAGGAAAAATCACCCAAGAAAAAA
>JANRGW010051531.1:0-13035 GCA_024733675.1 Psilopsiagon aymara | reverse complement strand
GAAAGGACCTTAAGATCATCTAGTTCCAACCCCCCTGTCATGGGCAGGGACACCTCACACTAAACCATGCCACCCAAGGCTATGTCCAACCAGGCCTTAAACACCACCAGGGATGGAGCATTTACAACTTCCCTGGGCAACCCATTCCAGTGCTTCACCACCCTTACACTAAAGAATTTTTTCCTCATATCCAATCTAAACCTCCCCTGTTTAAGTTTAAACCCATCACCCCTTGTCCTATCACTACAGTCCCTAATGAAGAGTCCCTCCACAGCATCCCTATAGGCCCCTTTCAGCTACTGGAAGGCTGCTATGAGGTCTCCACCAGAGGGACCTTGACACACTTGTGAAGTGGGCTGGTGCCAACCTGATGAAGTTTAACCATGCCAAGTGCAAGGTCCTACACCTGGGTCGAAGTAATCTCAGGCACAGCTACAGGTTAGGCAGAGAAGAGATTGAGAGCAGCGCTGCGGAGAAGGACTTGGGGGTGTTGGTCAATGGAAAAATGAACATGAACCGGCAGTGTGCTCTTGCAGCCCAAAAAGCCAACCATATCCTGGGCTGCATCAAAAGGAGCGTGGCCAGCAGGACGAGGGAGGTGATCCTGCCCCTCTGCTCCGTGAGACCTCACGTGGAGTATTGTGTGCAGTTCTGGTGTCCTCAACATGAAAAGGACATGGAACTGTTGGAACAAGTCCAGAGGGGGGTCACAAGGATGCTCAGGGAACTGGAGCACCTCCTGTATGAAGATAGGATGAGAAAATTGTGTCTGTTCAGCCTGGAGAAGAGAAGGCTGTGTGGAGACCTCATAGCAGCCTTCTGTTTAAAAAAAGAGAAATCATGGGTTTGATCCATGTCTGCTGTATTATAATACAGTTTGGAAGAGGAAGCATGATGCATGTCACTGAGTATATGAGGGTATGTGTGAAACAGTTACTTAGCTTTTTTGTCAACAAAGCTTCTTGAAGATTTAGTTCTGGGGTTTCTTTTACTCATTACGTACAGAGCTGCGTGTTTACAAGTATCATTTCCTTCTCTGCCCACATCTTTTCCACTGACTGACGTGGCAGATTTCTACCCTGCTGTAGAATGATCCAGCTGTGATCATCTGACAGTTTTGTAGTGAGTGCATCATACAGGGCTATCAAAAGTTGTGGACACCTCTAGACCTGTAGCTAAAAACTAGTCTTCAAACTGTGATCAGCATTGAGCAATGTGACAAGTCAGATGACAACCTGAATTGGCAGTGCCAAAAGCTTTTCTTGTACATTATATCAGCCACTTTGTTCAGTTGCTGTGGGGCTACAAGCTGCTGTCAAGGGTGAAGAACAAGTCATCTTAACCTCACTCCCCAAAATTCCTGACTGCCTGTGTCCTGCACAAAAAGGGTAATGAAAAGTAGATGCCCTTGTTAACACAAAATTCATGTATTCCTATCTACATACCAACACCTCCCACACCTTCCTGAGCAACAGAAAACCTAACTGCCCCCTTGCCAGCTGTCAAAATTTTCAGCTTTATCTTGAGAGCATCAACACGTAGTTAGTCAATTCAAACATGAAAATGTTTAGAACACTAAAATTTTGAATTCGAGTTGTGTGCAATAGATTGAATAAAATGTAGGGAATAAAAGGCTGGTCTAGCTGCTCTAAGGAAAGGAAAAGTAAAAACATTTGAGGGGAATAGTGCTTGATATTTTTCAGTCTCTACTCTTAAATATCATTTAATGTGTAGTGATACCGCTTGCCTTAGAGATCAGGGCTGTAACATGTTTTATAGCTGTCATATGTAGGTCTTCTGAACAGCTCTGCAATTTGAAGACTTTGATATATGCTATAAATGAAATCATTTACAGGCAATAAACATAATCATTCTAGTAAAAAAATCATTGCTCAGAAGTGCCTTTATGCCAAACAGCAAATAACAGATTTTAATATACTGGTTATGTATTTATTCTGAGAAATGGCCACTTAGTCCATGTAGGAGAAGTTGTAAGGCCCAAAAGCCTCCAAACTCTAGAAAAATGCACTATATAGGTAATGGGCAGGATACGTTGTCAAAAGCAAAGGAAAACACATTGTATTACACTTTGGAAGTGCTTTTGAATGTGCTTTTAAGAAACCTGGTTTATACAGCCACTAGTTGTATAAATAAAAGTAAGACTGCAGATGATGCTTGCTTATCCTGTGGTGTGACTAACCAAACCTCAACCAGGTTGCTGAGCTTTTTAGCTTTTGCAAAAAAGATGCTCCCTAACATAAAATTATAAATCTGAAGAGGAAAAAAGAAGCAGGTGCAGTAAAACATGCAATTTAGGATGGCCTACTTAGACTGAGATCTTTAATGGATTTGTAACTTAGATGAAACAGTAGGAGAACTGTCAAAGTTCAGGTAGGAAGGGATGAAGAACATCCTACACAAAAAAATCTGTGGCTAGGCATCTTAGATCTAGCATTTTTTGTAGAAACACACATTTGGATCTTGAAGCGTAAAAGCTGTTATGCGTAAATAAGACTGGTTTTAAATGAAGGTGCTGATTCAGTAGCAGTTTTAAGGCTTGGTAAAAAAAACCCCATCAGTAGCATAATATGTTGCTCTTAGAGTTTCAGTTGGAATTGTAGAGCAGGTCCTGATGGTAGGACAGTGGTAAAATTTATGGTCAAGCCATGTGAATAACTGAAAGTGTATTACAGAATTTCTGTATATGGCCATAGGGACTGTTACATCAACCACCAGATAGTTGTGGTGACAGTGATCATATAATGATAAGGGAGTTAAAAGTCACAATAATAAAGACAAGCTTTGATTGTCTTTACTTCACCCTGTAGGTGAAGTAAAATTTGGGGGCATGATAGGAAAGATTGGTTTTTGGGTGATGTTAAATGATGACTAAAAGCAACTAATTTAAGAACCTATCATAAAAGAAGTGAAGACTACACTTAGATACCCCCTTGCTTACACAGAAGAGTATAGGAGGCTACTAGAAACAGAGACATCTTTCTGGAAATAAATCCTATTCAGGGAAGGAGAACAGGTTGGTGAACTTTAGAAAGCGAAACAGAATCACAGTAAGGCAGTATGAGATATTAAGGAACTATTGGCTAAAGGGAAATGCTAAAACTGATTTTCAGATACGTTAAAAGGTTTACAGGAGAGTTACTGAGGTTGGTAGATACTCCAGATGTGAAGAATTACTCAGATCAAGGCCATTGCAGCAGAACTGTTGTCTGTCATTCAGGTTCGTGGGAAGGAGGATCAAGTAGGCTGCTACATCAGTCATTCTTTCCAGCACATTAGCCTGGAAAGGTGCTTTAAATTGGAATGCCAATACAGAAAGCTTTTGAACAAATCAATAAATTGTTAGGGCTAAATAGTATTTATGCAGCGGTTCTAAATGAGCTTAAATACTGAGCTGTGGAAATCTTATTTCTGGTGTGGGGTCTGAGAAATGAAGGGTTATGAACATGGGACAAGCTTCTCTAAAAGGTGCAGGTTAGAAGCTGCAAAACAGTAAGATCACCTTTTGCTCTGTGAAAACCAGTTCCAACCATCAAGTCAGTCAGCTGGTGGACGTGAAGGCCATTATGATATTTTGAGGGAGAGCTGCATCCCTGTGAGGATAGCATAGTTAGGCTCTACAGTCTTTTAAGATTCCTTGGAGTTCCTCATGATTGTGATCCAGTCCATAAAGGTTTGGATTTTCAAAAGCTTCAGCCAAGGTTGTTCTGCTTTTGTGACTTAGCTGTCTTCTTCTGAGTTAAAAGTGTTTCAAAGACAACAGAGGACAAGAACAATGAGATTATGTCATTGCCGTAGTCACTGAGGTTCTGTACTGACCTGCTCATAAGTAAGCCAGGCAAAGCGGTGGATAATGCTTTGCCAGAGGGTAGTGTGCAGCCATTCAGGGTAGAAAAATCTTAAGCTGAAGAATTTAACACTGAAAAATTACACAATGATTTTATCCTGTGTTATCATCTGATACTTAGTAAACAGATGATAAAGCAGGAAGAAAACATTCTGTCAAGTGCAAAGTTATTGCGTGAGGCAAAATAACATTCACTAAGAATATGGGGGGAGGGGACTTTATATTCTGTTTAGTAGGAAAGAGATCCTGCAGACAATTTTTGGAAAACATTAGCTCATTGCTCAGCATCATTCTGACAGGCAAAGAGAATTTTAAGATATTTTAGGCAAGAAATGGAGAAAACACCGTAAGACCTCATTTAGAGTTACTGGCTCTGTGCTTCGTGCACTGTGTAGCTCCAGTTGTCCAGTTTTAAAAGTACTAAATTAGTGCAGAAACGAGACAACAGGATCATCTGAGATGCAAAAGAGTCTGGAAAGCAGGCAGCCTTGAGGGAGCAGAAAAGATGTCCACAGGATTATAAATGATGTGGAAATAGTTTAATGGGAGTGATCTCTCACTGCTACTTTGTGATTCATTGCCCTTTAATTACTGCAATTAATAGTGTGTTTTAGGTTTGGGGGGGGGATTGTTGGTTTTGGGGGTTTATTTGGTGTTGTGGTGGTGATGGGTTTTGTCTTTTTTTTCTCTAAATAGTATTGGCCTTGACCATAGATAAGATCCTGGGCTAGGTGGCTTTTTGGAGTGCAGTTCAGCTCAAGGGGGAGCTGTGTAAGTTGAAGTGTCTGCTGCCAGGTGTGTGCAGTCATGTTGGATGTATAAATTATAGAGCCAGGAAAGCTTTTTTTATCCCACTGTAGTCATCCAGGCTTGGTTCACTTGCCCAGAGTAACCTGCCTGGCTTCCAGATGTTCCAGTAAGGCATGGATCTCCTCCTCTGGGTTCACAGATCTTAGTAAAAATGTGTTGCCCAAGCATTTTTTTCTTAACACAGTATCACGTAGCTTTAAGAAAAAAAATATTATTCTCACTAACCTTACAATTTGCTTTTCTTTTTTGTTTTTGAACAGGGACAAGGATGGTAAGCCCTGCATCTTTAAGAAAATTGCTGGAGTCTTGTAAAGATCTTTCTTTACTCGACGTGTCCTTCTGTTCACAGATTGACAATAGAGTTGTCCTAGAACTGAATGCCAACTTTCCTAATGTGTTCATAAAAAAGAGTTTCACTCAGTGACTCACTACTTAAGCTGCTGTGAAATTCATTTGACAGAGTTGTTTCCTGTGAATTTGTGCTGACGTTTTTTAAGAGGACTCTAAATCTGCTATGAAATAGTGGAAAGTATTAATTATCTAAAAAAAAAAAAAAAGGGTAAAATATGTATAAGTAAATTATGCGTTTCTTAAAGAGTTGATACTGCACCTAAGAATTGGTTTACTCTGTGTTAATTGGTGGCACTGCATGTTTTTAAATACCAGCCATTTCTTTGGCTTTAATGAGAAGGAAATTAATAATGTTGTCTTAAATGTCCCTTTAGAGTGTTGCACACAATAAATTCTGGTCATATGCAGATGAAAGCAGAATTTCAATATTTAGCAGTAAGAAAAAGATGGGTGCTTCCTTTTTATGTATAAGTGTTTGTGTGTGTATATATGAATGTATACAGATATATTTGTATATGCATAGATACTGTAGCATTCTCTCTTGGTCTGCAGCATAAGATGTTATGATCCGGCCTATAATTACTTGTTCGAAAGCCTGTTTATGATTGTAAGAATGGATTGAAAAGGCACTTTGTCGTCTTCGGATTTTTGGCAATGAATTGCATCTGATACATTTTTCTCCCTTCCTTCACCTGAAATAGATGTTGTGATTTTTTATAGTCCAGCCTAAGTGACACAACCAATAAATGAAAGAACCTTCCACCTGAACTTAGAGAAGAAGCAAAAGAGAAAATTGACAGGTTCTTCTTGGTGTTGGATATAAAGTTGGAGCCTGGTACTTAGTGTCGTAACTGGTAATGTGTAAAAAAACTCCAGAGCAATTTTTGTTTCAAATTTCTCCCATGGTGAAGACTTGATTTGTGAAACACCTGGTTATCATGCAGAGTACCATGAAAAATAGACTTCGGGTAACACATTACACTGGCATCAAATGTATTGTCAAGTGTAAAACCAAACATCTTTGTTTGGTAAAACAGCAGTGAAAATATAGTGGGTTTGAAACAAGGGCAATGTGATGTGGATGTGGTGATTTAAGAATCACCAAACGTTAGCACTGGATTTGGTTTGGTTTTGGATTTTTTGTTTTGGTTTGTTTTTCCAAGAGGTGATCACTCAAATTACTATTGCACTCTCTTTAGCACTCTTTAGCCTCTGTAGACGGAAAACTATCAATGGACAAATTCTGGAGGTTTCTTCCTTTTGCACTTTCTTGGATGAGGATTTTCTCCTTTTTTTTTCCTTCTTTTTTTTCTTTTTTTCTTTTTTTTTTTTTCTTGAGTACCACTGCTACAATATGTTGCTATGTACAACTTGAGTTTAGAATTTTGTCTTTGTAGCCACTGTTGATTAATATGGACCATGAAATATAGCCTGTCATTTGATATTAATTCCACTATTCTTGTATTGATTGCACTTATTGCCTACTGGAATAAGAAGAAAATTATTTTGTCTGGCAAAAGAACATTATTGCACTGAAGATCACTGGCAAAGAATACTTCAGTTTATGCAGTAAATAACTTGACTGCTACTAGAGGACTGCTACGAATCACTGAAGATTTGACAATCTCCGTGACTCCCGAATGAATGCTTTGAACTCTTTGTGCTGGTGCCAATACTTTATAAACCATGTCATGAAACAGCTACAGAACGTTTATCTAATCTTATAGAATGACCTTTTTAGTCAGATTTTTCAATTTTACAGAAACTTTTGGGAATTCCAGATCCAAAGAAGGGCATGCACAGTTGGCTTTTTGATTTTTCTTCCACACAGATGGCACTCTGGGATTTCCAACTAGGTTACGCCATTCCATTTTTATTTTTTTTTTTTTCCAGAAAACTGGACATTGTCAAGAGATCTTTAGCTTGATTTACATTTTTTCTACACTGACAGTTGTCAGCTTTGGTGTGATTCTGTATGAGACCTCATTTCTTTAAATCAGGTTTGGGTTGATGTATTTTTCTGGGAACTTAAGCTTTTAACTTTTTTTTCCTACAAGTAATATTTTTCCTTGTAATTGAGTATTAAACATTATTGTTCTAGAGAACACAGGTTCAGATAATGGGAGTTTACAAAGAACAGTGTTTCAAAACAAATGTTTTTGTTGTGAAATTTCACTTCTCAGGGTGCATCTGTATTTATCTCCTTTTTTTCTTAGCGATCCTTGTTTTTCTCTGTAAATAGAATGGGATGTGGATGAAGTGATAGCCATTGTGCCTTCGAACTGGTAAACTTGGTAAATAATAGTTTCACATCTACAGCATCAGTGAATCAAATAAGTTTTTGTCATCATGTATGTGTAAAGGATTTCATTCTCTCTTGCTTTTTAGGTAGTATAAAGGAGGTTTAAATTGATGCTTTGTTCATACTAAAGGATTTTTTTTTTTTCTTACATTGTGCCTTCAGTTTGAAATTGGTTTTGTCAGGAATCCTTTTGTCACTTGAAAGATAAATTGAAGTCTGCTTTTTATTTGGACTATTTAAAACTCAGCTATTGCTAACACAATTAATTCAAATAGCTGAGAAATAATTGGGAAAGACTTCCATCTGTAGTTGTAGACTTTAAACTTCAAACAGCGGGTAAGAAGCTCTTTTAGCTTTGGCTTTATATGTCTTCCAGCAAAGAGAGCATAGACCAGACTTGACATTTCTAGTATTTCCAGGGTAAAGACGGTAACATACTTTTAGACCTTCCTTATACATCACAAAGAAGCAAAAATAGATCACTGTCTTCTTAGTTGTACTGTTTTATACCTGTGTGTGTATGTATACATGTGTATGTATAAATTATATATACACACACATATGTGTCTAGGATTTTTTTGTATATGTGTACATACTTATATGTATAAATCTCAAAGTTTTTCATGTGGAAATTACTTTTATGACATGAACGTAATAGCAAAAGGTGTTTCGTAGCAGTTCTGTTTTCAACCGTTGTTTCACTGTACCTGGAGACTGAGTTCCTCTTCACCCATGCAGCAGGAGAAGCCTGGCCAGGAGGTGTGCTAGATTTCCTGTGATGCTTTGCCGAAGTGCCTTTTGGTTTGTTTACATGTGAAAGGTATTACAGGGTATCATAAAGTGTGAATGCAAAGTCCGATAACTACCGTGGACTGTCTCCTTATGAAGTAGTCATATAGAGGGAAACTTACTCTAGTTTCATTTAATCAAAAATGAATGATGGCGATTCCTTAGTTGGAGGAGTTGAATTATTTTGGAATTAGGTCATCATCTCCAACACTAGGCCATCCCTCAGTCATGTTACCTAAATTGTGCTTTTAAGGATATTACATTTCCTTTTATCTTGTCCTTTGATCTTATCTGTCTTTGTGAAGCATTGTGAAAGATGCACTTTGGCAGCAAATGTTAAAAAATCCATTGCAAACGCATCCAAAAAAAAAAAAAAAAAGGCTTGTTCTGAAGTGCTGCTGCTCTTAAACTAAAGAACTAAAGGGGAGCTTTCCATACTATCTGTATGAAGTTGGTGTGGGATGGCCTGTAGGCAGAGATGTCACTCTTTTGGTAATTTTAAAATGAATATGATAATTTTATCTTTTAAAGCAACTTCCCAATTGTTAGAGGCTTCAATTCAGTAGTGCCCTTCCTGTGGTCAGAATTCTGAGCTGTCTGACTAGATAGCGTTATGGACATGGATGGGGTTTCTGATATTTAAATTATGCACGCTTAAGTACATTAGTGAGCAGAACTTGCATGGAAAACCAGTTTTTCATAGGAGTTTGTACCTTGCAATCCCTGTGTACTCAAAAGTCCAAATTACATACTGAAAGAGGAGGAAAACACACACACACAAAAAAGGAAGACCCTTGTTTCTACTACCTGATTCTTTCACTGGAGCCCTCATGCCAACTTTTCCAGATAGAAGATGTAGTTGTGTTACACAGTGAGTAGAATTCATCTCACTGAATGCTAGCTTTGTGAAAGTTAGACATCTAGTTTAAGGGAGGAATCTGGCCACCTCTAGAGAGCTATTAATCTCCTCCTTAGATATTTAAGGAAAGTAGAATGAATCATGTTCTGGAGAGCATCTCTGGAGACTGTGGAAGCTGTGATTTAGTTTAGGTTAGATAGTCTGCTTTAGAATACTAAACTGAGATTAATTCCATCCAGCGTCATACTACCTGTCTTGCAGTGGCAAAAAGCAAGATTGGAACAATGCTCATTCCCAAACCTCAAATCTATCCAAAATCTATCCAGAAAGAAGCAAGTTTAAAGAGATGCTGACAACTTGAAAAGTAATTGTTTTAAATGCCAGGATCTACTTCTGCACCCGAGTCCCTTGCCAATGCCTGTGGTGTGTCTTTTGGGACTTGGGGCTTGTTTTTTGGTTGGGTTTTTTTTTGGTGGAAATGCATCCCCTTTCCCTGTTGTGAAATCTCATGTACCTAACTGGCTATATATATAGTTCTGTAAATGCATGAAATTAACAGGCAAATGTAATTAATGTATTGCAACTATTTTTATAATCTTTCATATTGCTGTAATTAAGATTATGACTAGTTTAACTTCTCTTCTGTCATCCCAAATGTTACCAACTGTGCATTTGCAAAAATTGTACGTTTAGTCCCAGTTCTGATTCTGTGTACTTATTTCATCTTACAGGATATGTTTCCCACATCACATCTGCAGGACTGCTAAATTTACAAAAAAACTAAACAAAATGTAGCGTTTTATTATATATGGTATGGGGTTGACATATTAATTATTAAGTCTTTTGCAATGATTCCGCAAGTTGTAGTTTTTTAAATTACTAGGCTAGAAAATTCTGGTTTAGTGCATCTGTATGTGTTATGTTAGACGCAATGTTTTTCCCAAATGAAGCTATTTGTCCTTCACTGAGAGGATGATTTCTGTGATTTTAGATTTCTGACTTGATAATAAAATCCAAGAAGGGCTCTTTATTAAATATTAGGGACAGGCTGTGGTAACTGACATTAGGAAGGGCTAAATCATGGGTCCTCTGTGTTACAGATCCTCATGATCTTCAAAGACAGGCCTCAGCAAGAGCTAGCTCTTTTTAAGAAGATTCAGCCTCAGTAGTAACAGGCAATGTCAAGATTTTCCTTTTTAACTGATAGACTAAGTACTGTTATTTTAGTTTGAGTTATATAGCTCTAGTTTCTCCCTGTCTTGTTCTCATTTAAGAATGACACACAGTCAGGACACACACATCATAAATTGGAGGGCATCCTTTATAATGAGAACATTCTAGAGAGGAATGTTTTATTCCTCTTTTTGTAAAAACAAATAAAAAAATCCCTCAGCTATTTGAAAGCCTTTCCTCTTGGATACTGAAGAAATGCAAATGTCAAGGAAGTTGAGAAAAGAAACAAAGGGTCTTTCCCAGATTTAACTGGAAACTCATGAAGGGGTGGCCAGAGCTATTTACAGACAAGAGGAAAGTAAGTGTGTTGTTCTAGATCAGCTGCTACCTTTCCCAGAAATTTAATATCCCATATAATTTCATGTGCTCATATTTCTAAGTCATATTTTAGCATTTAGATGCTCTTAATATTCATAGATGTACTTATGCTGCAATTCCTGATGTCTCAGTTTTAGAACTATGTGAAGATTTTGTTTTTTTCACTTACTGCTGCCCATCTGCATTTTTTGTTAAACTCTGAAATGACTTTGTGCATGCACACACAGATGCGTGTACACACAGATGCATTTAAGACTTAATTGCTTCGGATTTTTGCAGTAGTTTTTGAGGACAAATAAACTACAGGTTCTGGATAAAAATGGTAAAGAAAAGGTTTGATTGTTCTGTTTGCTTCAGTGTACCGATTGCTGCCTGTGGTAGGGAGAGGAAAAAAGAAATCTATCTGAAGAAACTTGTGATGTTCAGAACAGTCACGAGAATCTTATGTGATTTTTTTTCTTTAGAAGTAACATTTTTCTTGCTTTAGGTTAGTAGGAAACTTGTTAAAATTTTGGTAATGTTTTTGCATGGAGTTCTATAATGTACAAAACCATGTGATTAGTTTACAGCAGTCTGAACGTCTAGTTTCCGTATTCTTAGTACTTGTTTACATAGAGCTTGTAACAAATTGGGATTGCCATGCCTTAAGTGCCAGTGGTTTCTGCTTGCTCTATTGGGAACTGTTCATAGTATCAAAACATGAAAATTTCAGTTCAGATTTAACAGAGGACAAAGTTTATGAAACACTGAACTGTGAGCATTTTAGGGAAACACTGTGTATAATTGTGGTGGATTCCCATTTTTCATGTATTTATTTACTGTTATACTGTTGTAAAGACCTGTTGGGTTGTACAGTCCTTTGCTCACTCTCAGGAGATGAGTTCTCTCTATCACACCTTGGTCTCTTCAGATTAATTTTCTTCAGGGTAGTGCCATAGACTTCTGTACATATACATTCTTCTGAAACTAATAGAAGAAAATTAAAAATAGCTGTTTTGGTTGTGATTTGGAAACTAGTCTGTGCTTGGAGTTATTTTGGATTAGTTACTCAAAGTGAAATAAAATAACCAGAGATAGTATGTTCGCAGGGGAACCTTGCACTTTCTGATTTAACTTTTGACAGACAAGTCCTAATTGCCAGCAGTCCCTTAAGGCATCTTAGTGAAATCAATGTGATGGTCTCGCTCTAGATCTTCCTAGTGAGCATAAAGCCATTACAGCTCTTCAGCATCTTGTGGCATTTTGAATTCATCTCCTTACCAGGCACAACGTGGAGTTGGAGTGTGTGGAGATTGACCTGATCTCTGCAAGTGAGTGTGTGAATTGCCTGGGGAAGTTTCCTGCTCACATTTATTCCTGGGTGTAGATGAAAATGAAAGGCATCTCCAGGTCTTGAAATATAAATACCTGAACCCACCACCTGGATTAATCTTTAAATAATAGGACTCTCCCTGCCCCCCCTCAAATAATGAGCAACAAAATACTTGTGATGTATTTATGATTTGCATGTGTTGGTCTTGGCAGTCCTGGGGTAACAGTTGGATTCAATGAAATTAAAGGTCTTCTCCAACCTAGTTGATTATATGATTTAATAGAATGCTCCATTTTCTGCCCAGCAATGGAAGTTGGTATAATGTCACAACGAACTCCTACTGTGTTACCTTCTAAAGGGACTAATTTCTATAAATGGTGGAAGAGCAGCAATAGAGCGAACAGTTCGGATGCTGTCTGTAAATAGCTTTGTTATGCATGCTATGCCAGTAAGCACCCGAAGCAAGTTATGCCTTTTTTTAATAACCAGTTGAGAAGGACAAAAGGGATAATTGCCTCTAAGCACATTTTCTATGGCTGGAGGACATTTAATTTTAAATTGTCTAATTTTAAATAACTAGGGTAGGTGCTAAAGTTAGGAAACCAGTCTCCTAGGATGCCTTCACTACTCTGGGTGGATGGTTCTTCCACTGGGTAATTCAGATTGGGAGATCAATCTTAAACTGAGGTCTTCAGTTGACCTCTGGAGAACCTGAAGTCCATGTAGACCACATAAAAATTCTGCTGGAAACTTCCTGAGCTATGTGTACTATCCTAATGTGGGGATTGTGGGTAAAAGGCTTTGTACCCTTCAGTGCTCCCTGTTACTCCCCTCGCTTCTCGTGCTTCCACTGAAGGAAGGCTACTGCTTTCTGTGCTCTGTTGTTGAACTGTATCTGATTGCTCCCTAAAAAATATCTTGGCTAAAGCTGGAAAACCTTTTGTTTCCCAGTAGCGGAGTGTTTAAAGTTGTGGGCTTATTTTTACTCTCACAAGTCATAAAGAGTCAGAGAAGGCTGCGTGAAGACCTCATAGCAGCCTTCCAATATCTGAAGGGGGCCTACAATTATGCTGGGGAGGGCCTCTTCATTAGGGACTGTAGTGATAGGACAGGAGTAACAAGTTCAAACTTAAACAGGGGAAGTTTAGATTGGATGTGAGGAAGAAATTCTTTACTGTAAGGGTGGTGAGGCACTG